>ML286840.1:55880-106989 GCA_005239495.1 Nicotiana undulata | reverse complement strand
GGCTAGCCTTCAGGAACCAAGTGTTCCTGAACTGGCCAAAACACTTTCGAATCTCGAACTACCAGCCCACACAAGTCATAATGCACGAGTAGTCACTATGGGAAGAGTCATTCACGGGAACAGAGTCCCAGCACACGAAACGACCGGCTGGGTCGTTACAGGTGTGTTGGGTGTAATTTAGGCTATGTTTTAAATAAAAATGGCTAATTGTTAAATACCCATTAAAATCAAATAAATAATTAATAAAAATAGTTAATGATTATATAAAAATGAAATTAATGCTACATAGATGAAACATAAGGTAATTAGCTAATATTAAATATGTAAAATGACTGATTATTAAATTAAATAGCATAAATGTACAATTAGGCTATAATTGCAAAATTTGTAATTAGAGCTAAATCTTGCCAAATTGGCTAATTTACGAAAATAATTAAATCCCAATAAGATTAAAATATTGTATTGAGCTGGAAAATATTTGAAAATTATCTGTAATACAATTTATGCATAATTATTGAATAAAAATACTGAATAAATTGGAAAAGAAATTAATAAAATATGTAAACTTATGGTACAACTGCCAGTTATTATAAAAAGCGATTTTGAAGGCATATATGCAAATTTTACAATAATTTGAGGAAAAATTAGGTACCAACAGCTGCCCCTCTTTACCCGGGAAGGATGAAAGGGTTGTCGGGTAAAGATATGATGGCCAATTTTGACCGAACGAAACGATTTTGAAGAGATTTAGGTCGTACCCTGGTTTCTGAGTTGCCTACATATCCCTGGTTTTACAGGAATCAGGCCGTATGTAGTTCAGGAATCATTGACTAGTATACCGATGAAGTTGTACAAGAACAGATGCGAAGTACAGGGTTAGATAAACAAACGGCTGACGAGGTAGTTTGGGGAGAACTGGAGTTGGACCGCTCCTGCCAGGATGGCTGTTGCTAGCCGGATTACCTGCAAATGAACAGTACAAGCATATATTGTGCATAATTTAAACATGATGCAAGTTCCCGTCGGACCATGAATGATGTCTTCGGACGGTTAAGGATGACGTCCTCAGACCATGACGTCATGGGCTATGAGTTGCTTGGTGCAGGATTCGCAGGCCATGAGGATGGTGCCTTCAAACCATGACGCCTTTGAATAATGATATGCAAAATGATTAGAGAGATCCTCAGTGTTCTCGGGCTATGGAGATGGTGCCTACGAACGATGACGCCTTTGGATAAGTTGGCGATATTTGAGCCCATGAAGATGCAATAGTATGATGCTGACAAGACAGAGCTTAGTCTTGCGGATTAAAGGGGCATAACTTAGCCCAAAAGGAAGCCAAGCAAATGGTGCTTTAGACGGTAGTCATTTTTGAAAAGTAAATTGGAGGCAGCGTTTAGCCTCGCAAGGCAGAATAGTAGCCTTATGCCATGCAGATGAAGGTAGAGCTTAACCTCGGAAGGCAGAATGGTAGCCTTATGCAAGATGCGAATGCAGATGGAGACAGCGTTTAGTCTCGGAAGGCAGAATGGTAGCCTTATGCAAGAATGCAATACAAGTGGAGACAACTCTTAGTCTCGGAAGGCAGGATGGTAGCCTTATGCAAGATGCGATTGGAGGTAGAGTTTAACCTCGGAAGGCAGAAAAGTAGCCTTATGCAAGAATGTGAATGCAGATGGAGACAGCGTTTAGTCTCGGAAGGCAAAATAGTAGCCTTATGCAAGAATGCGAAATGGAGGTAGAGTTTAACCTCGAAAGGCAAAAAGGTAGTCTTATGCAAGAATGCGAATGCAGATGGAGACAACGTTTAGTCTCGAAAGGCAGAATAGTAGCCTTATGCAAGAATGCAAATGCAGATGGAGACAGCGTTTAATCTCAGAAGGCAGAATAGTAGCCTTGTGCAAGAATGCGAATGCAGATGGAGACAACGTTTAGTCTCGAAAGGCAGAATAGTAGCCTTATGCAAGAATGCAAATGCAGATGGAGACAGCGTTTAGTCTCAGAAGGCAGAATAGTAGCCTTGTGCAAGAATGCGAATGCAGATGGAGACAACGTTTAGTCTAGGAAGGCAGAATAGTAGCCTTGTGCAAGAATGTGAATGCAGATGGAGACATTGTTTAATCTTGGAAGGCAGAATAGTAGCCTTATGCAGAAAAAGATAAATGCCAGTGGGAATTCTTAGCTGGTAATAAATTGTGGCACTGTGATTGTCGAGGGATTGTGACTGCGTGGCATCATTTGTATTGCTAGTAGGTGATGACAAGTATGATGGGTTTGAGAAGCGTGTCTTTGAAAGTTATCCATCCGTTGGGCGGGTAGCATGTTTTGGGCTTTTGCAAACTTTGTACTTGCATCCAAAGAAAAATCGTGAGTTCCGTAAAGGGGGAAGGTTAGTTCGTATCCCCGCTGGCTCTGCTTGACTCTTTCGGCTCGATCTGATGATACTGTCTGTATCATTGGGGTAGTGTTTGCTAAACAAGCTGTTTCAAGAGATAAGTATGCATGACTTTGTAAACACATAATCTAAAATAGTTTTAGATGAACCGACGACCGCGACACGGTTCAAGACATTGCAACCTCTCCTGCAACGAAATTTTTAGGGTCCTCCTCAAAATTCTGCCCCAGTTTGATTGGTGAATACTTCTGATTGTTGCTCGTGCTGAGAGCGGCTAAACATGCTTCAGAATTTTGAGGGTCCTCCTAAAAATTCTATCCCAGTTTCCAATTACGGGGAAAAATGAAATTTTATTGAATTGTGACCGAACCCATAGGGCTGCCTACATATCCCCTCTTAAACGTGAATCAGGTCAGGCGTAGTTCAATTTACAACATTGATATAAGCATAAAGGGTTACACATAATAACGTTTGACTGCATCTGAATTGATCAGTTTCGGCCAGACTTCTCCGTCCATCTCTGCAAGTATAAGTGTTCCTCCTGTCAGCACTTGATGAACCATGTACGGGCCATGCCAGTTGGTAGAGAATTTCCCCTTGGCTTCATATTGATGTGGAAAGATTTTCTTTAACACCAGCTGCCCTGGTGTGAATCGTCTCGGCTTGACTTTCTTGTTGAAGGCTCTGGACATTCCATTCTGATAAAGTTGACCATGACATACTGCATTTATCCTTTTCCCGTCTATGAGGGCCAGTTGCTCATAACAGCTCTTTACCCACTTTGCATCGCTGAGCTCAGCTTATTGCATAATCCTTAGAGATGGAATCTCAACTTCGGCAAGAATAACAACTTCTGTCCATAAACTAGCATATAAGGAGTTGCCCCTGTTGATGTGCGGACTGTAGTGCGGTATCCCAATAGGGAAAACGATAACTTCTCATGCCACTGCTTGTGCTTTTCTATCATCTTCCTTAGTATCTTATTGATGTTTTTGTTGGTGGCCTCTACAGCTCCGTTCATCTAAGGTCTGTATGCTATGGAGTTCTTGTGCTTGATGTTGAAATGTTCGCACATAGATTTCATCAAGTCACTGTTAAGATTAGAACCATTGTCGGTGATGGTCGACTCTGGAACTCCGAATCGACAAACAATGAGGTCGCGGACAAAGTCGGCCACAACTTTCTTAGTAACTACTTTGTGGGAGGCTGCCTCGACCCATTTAGTGAAGTAATCTATGGCCACCAGAATGAACATGTGTCTGTTGGAGGTGGCAGGCTTGATTGGTCCAATAACATCCATGCCCCAGGCGGCGAACGACCATGGTGAACTTGTTGCATTGAGCTCACTTGGAGGTACCTTTATCATATCTCCATGTATTTGACAACAGTGGCATTTTCGGACGTACTGGATGCAGTCTGTTTCCATGGTCATCCAAAAGTAACCAGCTCGGAGTATCTTGTTTGCCACAACAAAACCGTTCATATGTGGAGCGCAGGTCCCAGCATGAATTTCTTCCAGTAGTTTTGATGCTACTTTTGCATCGACACACCTTAATAATCCCAAGTCGGGAGTCCTCCTATAATGATTCCTCCGCAGTGAAAGAAGTTGTTAGACAACCTCTAAAGTGTACATTTCTGAGTGGAATTTGCAAGCTCTAGGTAATCTCCTCTTGCCAAATACTCTTTGATATCATGAAACCAAGGATTTCCGTCCGCTTCTTCTTCAACATGTTCATAGTAGGCCGGCTGATTGTGAATCTTTACAGAAATAGGGTCAATGAAATTTTTGTCCGGATGCTGGATCATTGAGGACAAGGTAGCCAAAGCATCAGCGAACTCGTTCTGGACTCTAGGGACATGCCCGAACTCTATCTTTGTGAACCTCTTTCATAATTCCTGTACGTGATGCAGATATGGTAGTATTTTGGAGTTCTTGGTTTCCCATTCTCCTTGTACCTGATGTACCAATAAGTCTGAATCACCGATCACTAACACCTCTTAGACTTTCATGTCAATGGCCATGTTTAGCCCTAAGATACAGGCTTCATACTCTGCCATATGGTTGGTGCAGGGGAACTTGAGCTTGGCGGATACCGGATAATGCTGACCGGTTTCCGATATTAAGACTGCTCCAATGCCGACTCCTTTGAAGTTTGTTGCTCCATCAAAGAACATCCTCCAACTGTCGTAAGATTCTGCAATGTCTTCTCCTACGAATGATACCTTCTCATCAGGGAAATACATTTTTAGGGGTTCGTATTCTCCATCCACAGGGTTCTCAGCGAGGTAGTCTGCCAGTGCCTGTCCCTTGACTACTTTCTGAGTTACATAAACAATGTCGAACTCGCTCAGCAAGATTTGTCACTTGGCTAGCTTGTCAGTGGGCATTGGCTTCTAAAATATGTACTTCAAGGGATCTATCCTTGATATGAGATATGTGGTGTAGGCATAGAAGTAGTGCCTCAGCTTTTGAGCGACCCAAGTCAAAGCACAGCAGGTGCATTCCATAAGAGAATACTGAGCCTCATACGGAGTGAACTTCTTGATGAGGTAATAAGTAGCTTGCTCCTTCCTTCTTGTTTCATCATGTTGCCCCAGAACGTAATCGAAAGCTCCATCTAATACGGCAAGGTAGAGTAACAGTGGTCTACCTAGCTCAGGTGGTACTAGGACTGGTGGCGTTGACAAATATTCCTTGATTCTATCGAAAGCCTTTTGGCACTCATCGGTCCATTTGGTTGCAGCGTCTTTCTTAGGCTTCTTGAAGATCGGCTCACATATGACTGTAGATTGCGCTATAAACCGGCTGATGTAATTAAGCCTTCTCAAGAAGCTCATCACATATTTCTTGTTCCTCGGCGGTGGTAATTCTTGAATGGCTTTGACCTTTGCCGGAACCAATTCTATTCCCTGGCGGCTCACAATAAATCCCAGCAACTTCCCAACAGCAACCCCGAATGCACACTTCGCGGGATTCAACTTCAGATTATATTTTCGCAACCTATTGAAGAACTTCCTCAAGTCTTTAGTGTGATTAGAGGCTTTCTTGGACTTGATAATAACATCATCCACGTATACCTCGATCTCCTTGTGAATCATGTCGTGGAATATGGTGGTCATAGCCCTCATGTAGGTGGCCCCTGCATTCTTCAGGCCGAATGGCATCATCTTGTAACAGTACACTCCCCACGGCGTAATGAAAGTCATTTTCTCAGCATCTTCCTCATCCATCCAAATCTGATGGTAGCCAGCAAAGCAATCCATGAATGACTGTAATTCATGCTTGGCGCAATTGTCAATTAGGATGTATATATTTGGAAAGGGGAAGTCGTCTTTCGGACTGGCCCGGTTGAGATCCCGGTAGTCGACACAGACTCTGACCTTCCCGTCCTTCTTCGGCACAGGTACAATGTTGGCTAACCATGTCGGGTATTCAATTACCCGGAGAACTTTGGCGTTGATCTGCTTGGTAACTTCTTCTTTGATTTTCAAACTCATGTCGGGTTTGAATTTTCTGAGCTTTTGCTTTGCCGGCGGACACATTGGATTGGTTGGCAGTTTGTTAGCCTTTCAAAAACATGTTATGACTAGGAAAATACGTCCTCATACTCTTTCAAAAACATTGTGTATTCTTTCTTTTCTGACGGTGACAGATGAATGTTGATTCGTGTTTCCCTAACGTTTTTCGAATCTCCCAGGTTGATAATTTCAGTCTCGTCCAGGTTGGACTTTGGTCTGTTCTCAAAGTTTTCAACTTCTTTGACAATCCCGTCGGGTATATCATCTTTCTCTGAATCGATGTCCTTTTGATGCGTTGTCTCATTGCATGTCACAGTCATCAGTTCATCAAGACAAGTAATAGTAATGTTGTATAGATAAAGTAATGAGAGCAAAAACAATAGCAATGAATATTTGATTCATAAGAAAAAATAGAAAATGCTTTTGATCAATTGAATGATTGTTTTTGAACATTGAAGATCTTATTGCAGGAATTAAAATGCGAAAAAGGAAATCATTTGCAAAGAAAGACAATGAATAGTGCTTGGTCTAGCCTTGCTACCCCGAGGATCGTCTGGCTTTGGTTGTCCTGATGGTCCAAATTTTTGAGGCATGCCCCTCCGCTCACAGCCGGTATGGAAGGGCTATCCTCCCCCCTCCTCAAGAATAACACAACAACTAGGAAGTGGAGAGGGTGGAGGGCGTCTGGATCTTATGAGATAGGATGATGATGCCAGAGTGCACGAACTAACCTTTTGGGGAGGGGAATAATAAAGAAATGAAATAAAAACAAAAGGTAGCCAAGTCAGTGAGGATTATGAAAAAATATTGCTGTATTTAAACATATAGTGCCTGAATGTAAAGCGTGTCCTAATTTGGGAACCTCTTTGTGCCCGAGGTAGGCCTAGTGACAAGATGATTTGGAGAACTTAAGATGCTAAATACCTCATTTTATTGATAAGAAAAAATAGACAAATCCCAAAAATGACACTAACTAAACGAAAAATAAAAGTCACTAATGGTCGTTGGGCGCATTACATTGACAGAAAAATACAGACATTCCTATCTATTTGGTCCCAGAAGAACCTTCCCCAGATTCGACATTCCTGCTTCCCTCGAACAGCTTTCCTAGCTCGCGAATTCCCAGCAACAAGTATGCTCTGGCAAGATGTCCTCCTTCAGTTCCCTCAGCCCTTTGGCAGTCTTCGACCCTTTTGATGAATTTCTCCTCCAGCTCGACTATACCTCGTTCTAAGTATCCTAACCTCTTGTTGGTGCTTACGGACATGTCTTTCCACTCCTCGATCAGCTTCTTGTTAGACTCATATATTTTGTGGTGATCATCCTAATATTCGCGGATCCTTTTCCGCAGCTGGTTGACCTTAACTTGCGCTTCAGCCCTTTCATCTATAACCCTGTGGCCTCGGACGTACCCTAGCTTTCTCTGACCACTCAGATCCTCTTCTAACCAACCAAGATAGAAAGGGGTACAACCGGCATGATACCTGTCTGGATCGATGGTGTCTTTCTCAAGTATAATCTTGCAGTGCCATAGGTGCTGAGCTTGCCACTTGTGAGGACTGTCATCATTTTGAAAGTCTGCTCGAAGATGGTTCATTTTGTCGACCCAGGGTATGACTTGCTTCATGCCCACTTTCCTCCTAACTCGAAGAGGTACGTAAGGGTATGTCACCTTTAAACCAACCAGTATTAGAAACGGTGCATCTCAGGATCGGATGATGAACTCATCTGTCGGAAACCACTCAAACATCCATTGAACTTGTTCTTCAGTCAGATTATCAAAGAGCTATACTCATCCTTCGGCATTCTCAGGCTGAGCGAACATGTCGGGGATGTAATTCATTCGCTTCGGGTGATGGAAATCGACGTGGTCATCCCAGATCCTTTGATGAATGTCATGTCTGTATTCACCTCTTTGGAGATGTTCCATGAGCCAGAGTTGAAGTAATAAATTGCAACCTTCGAAATGTTTTGCTCCTCGTTGCCACATTTCCAAGGCCCGATATATGTCTGCAATGATCATGGGCACAATGCTGAAGTTTTTCCCATCTACCCCTTCCATTAGGGTCTTCGTCACCATGGCCAGTCTGGTATGGATTCTCTCTTTCTTCATTGGAAACACGATCAAACCCAAGAAGCAAACCATGAAGACGAACACTCGGCGATGGATGTGTCCCAGGGAGGTGGTAGCAAATTCGTCATGGTAGGTACGATATGATTTGCTATTGCCGTACCTCTCGTACAGATAGTCAAAAGGAATGTATGACTCCTTCAAGCACATTAATTCTGCATTCTTCTTCAGACCCATCATCTTAAGGAAACCTTTGCCTGTGTGGTTTTCGGGAAACAGCAACCCCGGAGTTTTCCACACTAGGTTAGCCAGTCCTCCTATCTCTTCCATCAAAGGCATCATTTCAATGTTCCCAAAGCGAAACATGGACCTCTCATAGTCCCAAAACAAAGTAGCAGCCTCTATTATCATTTTGTTAGGTTGGATTTCTAGGAGAGACGGTAGGTTACCCAGGTGTTTCCTGATGATAGCTTTGTCGCTAGAGTGTAGATCTTCCCACCAACTCAACAGTCTTGGGTGGATGTTGGAGATCATGCCGAATCTGGGGACTTCGTGCCTCATACTTCTGCAAAGCAAATAAGGTTAGTCCCTTACCCCCACGGGACTCGACTATTTAACATCAATAATTAGCAGGAAGCATTTAGTTCTCGAAATAAATGCACAGAACGTGATGATGTCCGTTTGGGTTTAGGGAAACCTGGTGGACTTTTTGATAAGGCTGTCTTAAAAGCTATCGTGCATACGACACTTTTAGCTTGACTAGGTTTGACCATGATGCATGAAATCAATACAATAGAGTAAGGTTTCTATGGGGTTCTAGACTGGTACCCTTGAGTGAACAACTCAAATGGGAAAGGCACGGAACCGTCGACTGCACCGCTGATCGACTAGTTTTACCGCAAATAAGCCTTTCCGAATTTAGGGGGTAATAATATAGGAAGATCGCATCAAGCATTGCTATAGTATTTGTTTGGCACGGGTGGAGTATGATGTTGAGCATGATTATGCAATAAGCATTAAAACAAATTGTCATGTATTTGCACGTTAAGGGAAAGCGGTAAATACAACAGTTATGATTTAAAGCGGTGAAAAAGGAAAACAAAGAAACATGTCAGTTTTGTTTTGGGGAAAAAGTAAATACTTGAAAGAAATAAACAAGTAATTGCACGTAGAAGGGAAGAGGAAAGGGTGCTAGTATTAAACAAAGCAAAGGTACAAAATCGCAAAACGATTTGAAATGGTAAAAGCTTATAATCCCCAGCAGAGTCGTCATGCTGTCGCGCCCCCTTTTTCCTCGCAGAGATCGGGTTCAGGACATTTGGGTTGAGGCAACGCTTTCCTTTTGGGAAAGGGGTTTGCATTTTTTGAGAGTTCCCACCTAACGATTTTAACGGTGCGCTAGGGCACCTAGGGGGTTCATTTACAACTACGTTGCTAACCAGAGATAGGGTTAGGGCTTGAAATTATCCCAAGGGGAAGGTGTTAGGCACCCCTCAGGATCCACGAGTGTGGTTCCCGGACAAATGGTTTTTGTGAATTTGTACAGTTGAACAAATAACAAGTAGAGGGTCAAGTAAGAGGGGATTTTAAATATTAAGCAAGCAAGTGGTTGGGAAACAATTATAAAATGGCTAAGTTTTTGAAAAGATTTATAATCTATCATATAAAGGAAGAGATATCCTAGGTTTGAAATAATATGGATCACATCAATGAAATACCCGGTATGACACTCCTTAGAGAGGGGCTACACGTGGTATTAGCGCATCGGTCATCATATTCATATTATACCTTTTCCCACCCTGTGAAGGTAATTGAAGCGCGTGTTGGTCCCGAACTCTATTGCGTGCTATTACCCGTCCCATCCTATCAGTCCCGGAGGAGGTTAGGACTACTATCATAAAGGGAGGTACTAGGCAGACCCTCAGGTTTAAAGGTAAAATTCTAAAGCGTCAAATAAAGAACATGTTGGACTGCAGTAAGTGGGAACACATAAGAGTATATAAGAGGCTCATGTTTACCTGCAGAGATTATGCACATAATTAGCACGACTCAAACACATATAAGGGCAATATTTTTAATTGAGATCCTAAGACATGGTGTCTAGATGAATTCAGAGTAAAACAGACAGTTTTGTTATTGCTTGAGATTCCTAATCAGTTTGCCTACTGATTAAAAGAACTTGTTAACATTAAGCAACACACACAAAAGAGGCAGATTTATAGTTTTTAGAATTTTATCACCTAAGGCTTGCCTAGGCATGGGACAGTATATGTTAGTTACCAGAATCACCAAAGGAACTGTTGTAAATTTTTTTTAACCTAAACATGTCGTTCTAGGTTATTCAGAACACAAAAGTTATTACCCGTTGATTGTGAAAATTAAGCGAAGTTGATCTATTCCTTTTCATGCATCAGTGGTTAAACTAGGTGTAGTAAAGTGTAATCGTGAGGACATGATATCTAATGCACAAATATGCAGATTGATGTGTATGCAGAACCTAAGCATGGTCTCTAAATGCATGAGTGTACATCATTTAAACATGCGTTCAGAGAGATTTGAAGATGACTTGTTTATTAGCGCTATTTTTATCCTAAAACGGGATTTCTAAGTGTTAACATTGCAATGTTTAAATACAGTTTCGGGAGATGCAAAATAATACATTCATTAATGTTGTTTAGCCTAAAAACAGGATCTCTAGGCGTGTATCGCAGCTGAGAACATGATAGTAGAGAATACCATTTGTTAGAAAGATTTTTCTAAGGGAAAGTGAGCATGCTGAAACAGTAGGTATGAGGCCTAAGACACATGATTTCAAATGAATGAATTTGAACATATGAACATAAACATGATATCTATTGCACAAGTATGAAATAAAACCTAATATCATGGTTTCTACCCTTTTAATAGCACAAGTATGAACATAAACATGATATCCCTAAGTTGTTTACAAATTATTACAGGCCCAAGATTATGAATTACATAACCAAAATTGAAAAATAAGAAGTTATTCTATAGAGAGACTTCAACTAGGTCCAAATCCTCCAAACCTCATTGCCATATGGTATTTCACAACCTTTCATAATCCGGGTGTGTCAAAGTTCCCTAAGGACCTCAAGGGCTCCCGGGAAATGCTCACACCCAGACTTGGTAACCAGGAATTGAACATGTGCAGTGTGGAAAGGCCAACCTCGGTGTGTCAGAGTTCAGAGGGAGCTCAGGGGTCCCAAAGCAATTCTCACACTAAGGGGGCAGAACTTAAGGGTCTAGGAATAAAGTGAAGTGCAGGAGATAAGTTTGAAAAGGTTTTGACAAAAAACATTACTGGATTGATTCAGTAAGTAAAGAAGTTTTCTAAAAAGGATTTTGATCAGTAAGGAAACAGCTTGAGTATAAGGTAAACATCTTTGGAAAAGCAGCAAACAACTTGAACGGGTCTAGTACATTCAAACATAGATTTCACTCAGGGACAGTGGGAATTGGGAACACATAGAAACAGGTTAGGATACATAGTAGCATTAGAGTGTCACAGACTAGTATTGTGTCTGAACAGTCCCAAACACACTTGGTCACCGAGAATTCATGCCAAGATCTAAGCATAATCAGATTCGAGGGAGTACTGGGAGAGGGTAGTACATAGTTACACATAGGTTTAAGAAAATAATTTAGAGTATAGCATGTGTTCAAGATTGCATGGTGACTATACACTACAATTTTAATACACTAAGGATCATAGAAGACACAAAAAGGATGGCATTGAAACACACAAGAGGGAGTATACGTGTTGAGTCTAAAGGGGAGGGGTACTAAGAACTAAACAACAGAGCATACCCAAATTAGTTGCAAGTAGGACAACAGAACCATAAGTAGAAACAGATTAGGGATATCATGAATTTAAATACCCAAAGAAACATATTGTTTTGGAACTTTAAACGTAAGTTGGAAACATACCAGTTGAGGACAGCAAATACAGAGTATGGAGTAAGCAAACAGAACAAACTAGTATGGGCTTTCAGCCGACTAGCAACAACAAGCAATCAAGATGAGCAATAGAATGTGTGTGTGAGTAAAAGAGAGTAAAACAAGGTATATGTTCGTGTGTTATGCCAATGAGAGTACATGCCTAATTTAGCAGAGTTTTAGGAAGAACCTCAATCAGAATCAATTAAAGAACCGGGCACCCTTTAATTAGGGAGTCATAGTTCAAACGGATACAAGTTATTTTAAACAAGAAAAATGATCAATTACAAAACTGACTTTACCATATTAGGGGTAGTAAAAGCATGTGGCATGTAACAAGGACTAAATACGGAATATTTTAAATAAGGAAAGTATATGTCAAGTAATTAACAGCATATTTGTGCACATAAATAGGGTGGAGTACCATTTTGATTCTGAAAATATGTTCAAAGAATCACGCATGAGATTGAAAATTACAGGGATTCGGCAATAACTAAGGAGAGTATCACACAAGTAAGGAAGTAATTCAAAATCATTAAAGAGCTCTAAGGAAAATGTACAAAATCACAGACTCAGGGAAGATATCACAGGTCCAAGGAGATTACACAAAATCAGCATAAATTATTATGTGAACAATTAATAAACGAATAGTCAGACCTATTAAACGATAAATAACATGTGTCGAACAAAATAAGATAAACTTTAAGAAAAAATTAGAAAGGAAGCACAAAAACATATAGAACATACATGAAACCTAGAATGTTCATAAGAGGCATGCAAATATATCGCAAACAGATTCAAACATTTCAAGTAGAACCCAGAAGTATGAGGGTTTCTTAACTAAAAATAAATCGAACAAAAGAAAAGACGCAGGTGATGTTCAAACATGCTAAAAATCACAAAGTAATTGTTGAAAATCCAAAAGAATTGTTTTGCAAAAGGTTTTTGAAACCCTAGTCTGAAAATTTAGGAAATCGTTCAAGAAATGGGAGAATCTTTAAAGAAAACATAGGAAAATTAATACATAGATCTATTACAGATCTAAAAGAATCGTAAGACTCTAAAGTTATGGTTTAAAGGGTGAACCTAGAGATGAAGGTACCGGCCTAGAAACCCACAGGTTTAGGCCAAATATGGAGAGATCTTACTTAAAATCGAGCCTTGGAGGCTTGAAGCAAGCAGGAACAAACCATAGGTGTGAGTAGACTGGTCCTCGTCCTTTGAGGGCCTTAGGGATAACATTACCGGCACAAAGAAACCATAGGAGGCAGGAGGACAGTGAGGATTCCATGGTCTCCGGCAAATAGACGGCCGGAGAAGACGAACGGCTTCATCAGAGATGGTGGGGGGGAGGGAGACTAGAAGTCTCTAGAGAGCTAGAGAGATAGAGAGTGGGAGTATAGAGATGAGATACCGAGTGAAAATGAGGGGTCGGTGGGTGCGGTAGGTCTAGTTTTAATTATTGTTGTCGCGCCCCCTTTTTCTATCGCACGGGTTAAGTACGGAGAGATCGGGTTTATGACATTCGGGACAACTCCTTAAAGGAAGAGGGTTTAAGGAAGAGTCTCCACTTAACGATTTTTATGGTGCGTTAGGGCACCTAGAGTTGATAACTCATAAACTAGTTTGCATTACCAGAGATTTGGTAAGGGCTTGAAATTGCCCCAAGGGGAAGGTGTTAGGCACCCTTCAAGATCCACAATTATGGGTCCCATCCAAGAAGTTCTGTAAATTTGGACGGTGAACAAGTAGCAAGCAAGGTTCATATAAGAGGGGATTTCAAACAAGGCATAATTTATTAAAAGCTTTTAAAACATTACAAAATATTCAAAGAAATTATCCTAGGTTTAAAGTAATACGGATCACATCAATGCAATACCCGGTATGTCACGCCTCGAAGAGGGGCTACACGTGGTATTAGCGCACCGGTCATCATATATGTATTCTACCTTTCCTACCCCGTAAAGGTTATTTAAAGCGCGTGTGTTGGTCACGAATGCTTACTGCGTGCTATTACCCGTCCCGCCCTATAAATCCTGGAGGGTATTTGTGACTACTACTCCTAGAAGGTGAGTACTAGGTTGAGCCCTTAGGTTTAAAGGATAAAATGCTAAGTGACATACATAACAAGTAGGACTACATGTATGGGAACACATAAAGGCAAATAATAGGCTCACAGATTCCTCCACAGGTAAACATGTAAGTAGCACATCTCAAACACAGCTAAAGTCTTAAAGACAGGATTTAAAATAGAGGTTTTGAGCTAAAATAGTAAGTTGATAGTTTTGGTAAAAAGGATATATTTTTAAAACTTAGTGATAAAGCAGGGGATTCAGTTAAGACTGAGTAGTTTAAGAGGGTGATTGATTAAGAGTGCAGTAACTTAGAGACGGCAGCAAGAAGTAAAAATGCATAATAGTTTTAAGGTTTCCGGTAAAAAAAGACAGATAGCTTTTGGAAAATCAGTAATCAGGCGTGAAACAAGATTTTAATAAGACATAGTAATTTTGAACCGGAACGATTTACTTTGAAATCCAATAATCCAAAATGGGGGTAATAATCAGTAGCTTACAGGAGTTTAGTAAAAGGAGAGTGAGTGAATTATTTCAGGAAGAACAGTAGTTTAAAATATATAGAGCAGGGATTCAAAGAAATAGAACGATTTTGAGCAGACTGAGTTAAATCTGAAATTCAGTAATTTTGAAGGAAAAATAGAATAGGAATCAGATAAAACTTCAGTAAAGAGGAAGTAAATGCATGACTTCAAGATTCTGCGATATTGCAAGTAGAGTGAACTTTAAAAGAGCTAAAAACGAGAGTGAAAAGCAACATAGTTTATGAATTTCAAAAGAGACTGATTGGTTCTAAGACTAGTCAAGTGGAACACAATTTTTTTGGTTTTAATATGTGTTAGGCCTAAGGTTTGCCTAGGCGTCATATACATTGCCTATTCGTTTAAAGGCGAGCATGCAGATTTAGTCCTGATTTTGCAAGACAATACATTTGCAGAGAAGCAATTTAAAACAGTTTTTAGTGAGGCTGATTAAGTTTACATGCTGATTAGGTGTTCGAACAATTGTGCCTTGAAACAAACACGTTAGAGGCAAAATCCTGAATAACATGATATCTAATGCACACATAAACACCTAAAACATGGTTTCTAAATGCTATGTTTATGAGAATGCGGTAGTAGAGTGTCATGATAGCCTCATTACTGGTTGTAATCATTAACCGGGAGAAATGCTTATAAAACTATATGAATAGGCATGGTGAAATTAAGTACCTAAACAGGATTTCTAATGCATGTCCTAGACAGGTTATCTATTGCACACATAAGTAAGTAAAGCCCTATAAGCATGTTTCTACCCATACTATACTAATCATGCATAATCCCCTCCCATATCTACTATCCAACCCCAATATTTGTTTACAAGTTATTACAGGCCAAATAATGAATTACAACAATGAAAGCTAAAAATAAGAAGTTACTTCTATAGGGAGCCTTTAATCGGGCCCATTCTTCAAACCCCAACCCTTTCGAGTTTCACAGCCTTACATGGTCTGGGTGCGGCAAAGCTCCCTAGGGCCCTCGTGGGTCCCTGGCCAATACCAAGCACCCAAACACAATTGCGAAGTTGAACAAGTGCAGTGTGGAATAACCAGCCTCCGTGCATCAAAGTTCAGAGGGAACTCATGGGTTCCCTAAGCAATGCTTGCACTGAGGGGGTAGACCCTATGTTTTCTAGGAGTGTGAAGTGCCAGAAGTTAGTTTGAAAAAAATATAAGAGTTTTAAAAGGGATTTATTTGAAACATTTTCGTATCCAGAGAGTTTGCTTGATAAAAACAGTTTGGAAAAGGGAGTGATAAGTAACAGTCTAGAATAACATTAAAAGTGTACACACAAAATTACACAGGTTCAAATCCTACTAACAGGGATCAGTGGGAATGGTAGGGACATGTTCAGAGATTGTTTGCATGGAGATAGCCACAAACCAGACACAAGATTCACATAGAAGAGGGATTGGGGATTGGGGTATAACAAAACCAAGAGACAACTTATAGGTTATGCCCAGAAACACACATGACAAGGAAATAATAGCATGCTGATGATATATTCTAGTTACAGACTTCACAAAAGAACCACTAATAGAAGCAGACTATGAATGGTAAGAATTGAAAAAAGTAGAGGATCATGTTGCTGATGAAACTTTGAATATAAAATAGGACATACCAGTGAAAAGGAGGCAAGCAGATTGAAAGAGCAAGAGAAAGAGCACGATGGTTAGCCTTGGCTTATAGCCGGCTAACGGTAGACAAGAGCAAAAGACTAAAGTAATAGAGTAGAGAGCTTTAGTGTGAGAGAGAGTTTTTAAAACCGCCTGTCCGTGTGTGTCTTTGTGAAAAGCTAGGACTTTTATAGTTGAAAAACGAGTAGCAAAATAGGGTAAGAATTACAATAGCATGGTAATAAAAGAAGTCAGAATCAATCAGTGTGGAAATTAAGACACGGTTCCCTTAAGTCAAAGGATTTCAAACACTCAAACGGTAAAATGTATAACATATAAGGTAAAGTAAAATCAGTACACGACCAACTAAGGAAATAATCATAGTTCATTAAGTAATAGGGTAAACAATTAAGGCTAGGTTCAAAAAATATTCTAATTAAGGAAATAGACAATAAGAATAAAGTACCACAGGCGAATCAATCAATTTGAATAGAAATTGAGGGTTTAATGGAAAGTCTATCAATAAAACCACCCTAAGTATGGAATAAAGAATCAAATAAGAGTCACAATCATATAAATAGACAGGAATGCTCAGACATTGTAAACAGGCAGGTTAAACAAGTGCTAGAAGAAAGAGGCAAGTCTGATCGATCGAGATAGTCATGAGCATAAGTTAGGCTAAGAAAACTTAGTAGAACACATTCAAAGCAAGGTAATCACAGAAACTCAAGCAAAGAGAGACGAGCATTCATAACGATACACAGAACCACATATAGAAGTCTAGAAGAATTAGGGTTTTTAACATAAACGAGATAAAAGCTAGTGAAATCATAGAATCAGTTATGATATGCAAAGAATTGACTCAAACACAAAGAAAAACTTAGCTTTAAACAGGCATAGAAAAGGTTCTGAGAAACCCTAGTTTTTAAAAGGAAGTGAAAACGTTTAAAAGTTGAAGATTCTTAAAGATTGAGTCGAGAACAGTGTAAAACATAAAGAAATAGGCTTGAGTCATTTAAAAATACCACAGATCTAAGAGGTTTAAGTAGAAATTAGGGTTCCATAAGAGAAATAGAGATAACCGGAGAACCTGCCGTAAAACTCAAAGATCGTGGTCGATATGGCGTGGTCGTGTCCAAAACCCCAATGGAGAGGCTGGGAACAACCCAAAGCAGGAGCGCAGGTGCGAGTTGGCATGGCCCAGACCCTCGAGGGCTTCAGAGATGAAGTGAGCTAGATAGAGGAGACCTCATGGAGGCTTGTAGTTGAAAGGATGGTGGTCGGAGATGGCCGGAAGAAGGCGGAGAAGCTCCATCAGAGATGAAGAGATAAAAGTCTCTAGAGAGACTAGAGAGAGAGAGACCAGCGTAGAGAGATGAGAGGTCGCGAGGGAAATGAGGAGTCGGAGGAGGGTAGTTAGGAATTAATTAAGGAATGTTGGATCTGGACCGTTGGTCTCATATGATCAACAACTCAGATCACACATGGGGTTGGGCCGGGTATGAATTTGTTTGGGCTGGGTAGGAATTTTTGTTATGGGTCTGGGTTAATTGGGTTTAAAGAAATCAGGTGGGTTGGGTTAAAGATTAGGCTAGGATTTAAATAAAATGTGGCTATGTATTAAATACCCAAAAAAATAGATAAATAAATAATAAAAAATAGCCAATAATTATATAGAAGTGAAATTACGTTTAAATAGGTGAAGTTACAGCAATTAGATAATATTAAGTGCATAAGTTTCGAATTAAAATAATACAAAATGTTCAATTGGGCTATAATTGCAAAATTATTATAATTGAAATTAAATAAGACCCAATTGACTAATTCGTGAAATAATTAGATTTTAATAGATAAAAAATGATTATAAATAACATACTGAGCTAGGAAGTATTTTTGAAATTATTTAGAGCATAATTTATGAATTATTTAGATATGAAATATTAAATTAACTGGGAGATAATTTAAATGAAAAATATAGAAAAATAGGGAAAAATACTTATTATTGCAAAGAGTAATTTTGAGAGCTTATATGCAAGTTTGAAAATAATTTGAGGAAAAATTGGGTATCAACAGCTTCCCCTCTTTACCCTGGAAGGATGAAAGAGTTGTCGGGTAAAGATATGACGGCCAATTTTGACCGAATGGAACTGTGTGAGAGAATTAGGCCATACCCCGGCTTCTGAGCTGCCTACCTATCCCTGGTTTTATAGGAATCAGGTCCTATATAATTCCGGAATCATCATCGAAATATACCGGTGATGTTTGACAAGAACGGACCCAAGGTGCGAGGTAAGGTAAGGTTGGAAGGTCTTACGGGGTTGTTTTGGAGAACTGGAGCGGTCCGCTCCTTCCTGGTTGGTTGTTCCGGCCGGATTACCTGCAAATACATAACAAGCATATATTGTGCATAATATAAACATGATGCAAGTTCCCGTTGGACTATGAATGTTGTCTTCAGACATTTTAGGATGATGTCCTTAGACCATGATGTCCTGGGCCATGAATCGCTTGGTGCGGGATTCGCAGGCTATGAAATGATGTTCTCGGGCCATGAGGATGGTGCCTCTGAACCATGATGCATTTGAATAATGGTGTGCAGATTGAAATAAAGAGATCCTCAGGCCATGAAATGATGTTATCGGGCCATGGAGATGGTGCCTCTGAATGATGACGCCTTTGGACAAGTTGGCGATATTTCAGCCCATGAAAAATGCAGCAGTATGATGTTGAAAAGACAGAGCTTAGTCTTGCGATTTGTGAAAGGAAAGAGGGGCAGAGCTTAGCCCGAAAGAAAGCGTAAATAAATAACGTAACAAAAGGTGATATCTTTTGAAAAGGTAGATAGGAGCTTTCCGTAATGAAGTAAAATGCGGAGAGAGGTAGCGTAGAACCTCGGAAGGCAGAATGGTAGCCTTATGCAATGCAGGAAATAAATGCAGGGGAGGTAGCGCTTAACCTCGGAAGGCAGAATGGTAGCCTTATGCAATACGAGAAAAATGCAAGGAGACAGTGCTTAATCTCGAAAGGCAGAATAGTAGCCTTATGCAAAGATGCAAATGCAGGGGAGGTAGAGCTTAACCTCGGAAGGCAGAATGGTATCCTTATGCAAAGATACAAATGCAGGGGAGGTAGATCTTAACCTCGGAAGGCAGAATAGTAGCCTTACGCAAATATGCGAATGCAGATGGAGGTAGAGCTTAACCTCGAAAGGCAGAATAGTAGCCTTATGCAAAGATGCGAATGCAGGGAGGTAGAGCTTAACATCGGAAGGCGGAATAGTAACCTTATGCAATGCAAGAAAATGCAGGGAGATAGTGCTTAGTCTCGGAAGGCAGAATGGTAGCCTTATGCAATGCAAGAATAAAGTACAGGAGAAGTAGTGTAGAACCTCGGAATGCAGAATGGTAGCCTTATGCAATGTAGAAAAATGCAGGGGAGGTAGAGCTTAACCTCGGAAGGAAGAATGATAGGCTTATGCAGAGATGCGAATGCAGATGGAGGTAGAGCTTAACCTCGGAAGGCAGAATAGTAGCCTTATGCAATGCGAGAAAATAAAATGACAATAAGAGTTCTTAGCTGATGATAAATTTTGGCGATATGATTGTTGTGAATGAAG
This sequence comes from Nicotiana undulata, assembly GCA_005239495.1. NCBI lineage: Eukaryota > Viridiplantae > Streptophyta > Magnoliopsida > Solanales > Solanaceae > Nicotiana > Nicotiana undulata. The sequence continues at coordinate 87,204 of ML286840.1, read as the reverse complement.
CATTGTTTGCGATAATAGTAAGCGTCGGCATGTGCGACGAGTTCGAGAGCGTATCCTTGAGAAGTATGCGTCTTGCGGGGATAATAGGATGTTTTGGTCTTTTGCCGTATTTGTGCCTGCATCCAAAGGAAAATCGTGAGTTCTGTAAAGGGGAGGGTTAGTTCGTATCCCTGCTGGCTCGGCTCGGCCTATCTGTTTGATAATGATAATTTTGTTGCACCACGGGGGTAGAATTGCTAAACAAGTTGTTTTGATAAGTAAATATGCATGGTTTTATAAAATATGATATAACATAAAATTAAAAAATAAGTTTCTTTTGGATGAACCGACGATCATGACGCGGTTCGAGACATTGCAACCTCTCTTGCTATGGAATTTTGAGGGTCCTCCTAAACATTCTGCCCCGGTTTGATAGGTGAATACTTCTGACTGTTTCTTGTGCGGCGACCGGCTGAACTTGCTTCGGAATTTTGAGGTCCCTCCTCAAAATTCTGCCCCAAATTCCATTCGTGGGGAACTGAAATTTTTTTTAAAATGTGACCGAACCCATAGGGCTGCCTATGTATCCCCTCTTAAATGGGAATCAGGTCAGGCGTAGTTCAATTTACAACATTGAGAAAAGCATAAAGAGTTACACATAGTAGCGCTTGACTGCATCTGAGTTGATTGGTTTAGGCCAAACTTCTCCATCCATTTCTGCGAGTATGAGTGCTTCTCCTGTTAGCACTCGGTGAACCATGTACGGGCCTTTCCAGTTGGGAGATAATTTCCCTTTGGCTTCGTCTTGATGAGGGAAGATTTTCTTTAACACCAGTTGCCCCGGTGTGAATCGTCTTGGCCTGACTTTCTTGTTAAAGGATCTGGTCATTCTGTTCCGATATAGCTGGCCATGACAAACTGAGTTCATTCTCTTTCCGTCTATGAGGGCCAATTGCTCAGGCCGGCTTCTTACCCATTCTGCGTTGCTGAGCTCAGCTTCTTGTATGATTCTCAGAGATGGAATTTCAACTTCAGCAAGAATGACGGCTTTTGTACCGTATACCAACATGTAAGGAGTTGCCCCAGTTGATGTGCGAATCGTGGTGCGGTATCCCAGTAGGACGAATGACAGCTTCTTGTGACATTGCTTGTGCTTCTCTATCATCTTTCTTAATATCTTCTTGATGTTCTTGTTGGCAGCCTCAACGCCTCCATTTATTTGAGGTCTGTATGTTGTGGAGTTCTTGTGCTTGATCTTGAAGGTTTCACACATTGCTTTCATCAAATCACTGTTTAGGTTGGAACCATTATCAGTGATGATCGACTCTGGAACTCTGAACCGACAAGCAATGCGGTCGCGGACAAAGTCGGCCACGACCTTCTTAGTAACTGCTTTGTAAGATGCTGCTTCGACCCATTTTGTGAAATAGTCAATGGCAACCAGAATGAACCTATGTCAATTGGAGGCTGCAGGTTCGATTGGTCCATTAACATCCATGCCCCAAGCGGCGAACTTGTTGCATTAAGCTCACTGGGAGGTACATTTATCATATCCCCATGTATCTGACATCGATGGCATTTGCGGACATACTGGATGCAATCTGTTTCCATGGTCATCCAGAAATAACCAGCCCGAAGTATCTTCTTTGCTAGAACAAACCCGTTCGTATGAGGACCGCATGTACCAGCATGTATTTCCTCCAACAACTTTGTTGCTTCCTTTACTTCGACACATCTTAGCAATCCCAGATCGGGAGTCCTCCTGTATAGGATTCCTCCGTTGTGAAAGAAATTGTGTGATAACCTTCGAAGAGTGCGCTTCTGACTAGCATTTTCAAGATCTAGGTACTCTCCCTCTGCCAAGTCCTCCTTGATATCATGAAACCAAGGTTTTCCGTCAGCTTCCTCTTCATCATGGGCGCAGTAAGCCGGCTGATTGTGGATCTCCACTGGGATGGGATCAATGAAGTTCTTATCTGGATGCTGGATCATAGATGACAAGGTAGCCAATGCATCAGCGAACTCATTCTGGATTCTGGGAACGTGCCGGAATTCAATCTTTGTGAACCTCTTTCTCAATTCCTGCACACGATATAGGTATGGAAGTATTTTGGAATTCTTGGTCGCCCATTTTCCTTGGACTTGGTGTATCAATAAATCTAAATCACCAATAACTAATAATTCCTGAACATTCATGTCCATGGCCAAGCTGAGCCCCAGGATGCAGGCCTCATATTCAACCATGTTGTTGGTGTAGGGGAACCTGAGTTTGGCGGATACCGGGTAGTGCTGACTGGTTTCTGAAATTAAGACTGCTCCAATAACTACGCCTTTGAAGTTTGCAGCCCCATCAAAGAACATCCACCATCCATCATAGGATTCTGCAGTGTCCTCTCCTACGAATGACACTTCTTCATCGGGGAAATACGTTTTCAATGGTTCGTATTCTCTGTCCACAAGATTTTCAGCAAGATGATCGGCTAATTCTTGTCCCTTTACCTCCTTCTTAGTTACGTAAATGATGTCGAACTCACTTAACAGGATCTGCCATTTAGCTAGCTTGCCAGCGGGCGTGAGCTTCTGAAAGATGTACTTTAGCGGATCCATCCTCGATATGAGGTACGTTGTGTAGGCACAGAAATAATGCCTCAGCTTCTGTGCGACCCAATTCAAAGCACAACAGGTGCGCTCTAATAGAGAATCCCGGGCCTCATATGGAGTAAACTTCTTGCTGAGGTAGTAAATTTCTTGTTCTTTCCTCCTTGCTTCGTCATGTTTCCCGAGAACGCAATCGAAAGCTCCATCTAACACATCAAGACTGGTGGTGTTGAGAGGTACTCTTTGATTATATCGAAGGCCTTTTGACAATCCTCAGTCCATCTGGTGGCAGCATCCTTTCTTAGCATTTTGAAAATCGGTTCACAAATGACAGTGGACTAGGCTATGAACCGGCTGATATAATTGAGCCTTCCTAAAAAGCTCATAACATCCTTCTTGTTCCTTGGTGGTGCAATTCTTGGATTGCTTTGACCTTTGATGGATCTAGCTCTATTCCTCGACGACTGACAATGAATCCTAGCAGCTTGCCAGCAGGGACCCTGAACGCACACTTTGCGGGATTAAGTTTCAGATTGTATTTCCTTAACCTGTTGAAGAACTTTCTCAAGTCTTCCATGTGATCAGCAAGTTTCTTTGATTTCATTATGACGTCGTCCACATATAGCTCGATCTCCTTGTGAATCATATCATGGAATATAGTAGTCATGGATCTCATGTAAGTGGCCCCTGCATTCTTCAAACCGAATGGCATCATCTTGTAGCAATACACTCCCCACGGCGTAATAAAGGTCGTTTTCTCAGCATCTTCCTCGTCCATCCAAATATGATGGTAACCAGCAAAACAATCTAAAAAGGACTGCAGCTCGCGCTTGGCACAGTTGTCAATTAAGATGTGTATGTTCGGCAGGGGGAAGTCGTCTTTCGGACTAGCCCGGTTGAGATCCCGATAGTCGACGCAGACTCTGACCTTCCCATCTTTCTTTGGTACATGCACAATGTTGGCTAACCATGTAGAATATTCGACCACCCCGAGAACCCCGGCGTTGATCTGTTTGGTGACCTCTTCTTTGATTTTCAAGCTCATGTCTGGTTTGAACTTCCTGAGCTTTTGCTTCACTGGTGGGCATGTTGGATCGGTTGGCAGCTTGTAGGCCACAATAGATGTACTGAGGCCAGTCATGTCATCATATGACTAGGCGAATATGTTCTCATATTCCCTTAAGAATTCCATATATTCCTCCCTTTCTGACGGCGACAGATGAATGTTGATGCGTGTTTCTTTGACGTTCTCTGCGTTTCCCAGGTTGACGACTTCAGTCTCGTCCAAGTTAGAATTAGGTATATTCTCAAAGTTCTCGACCTCTTTAATAATATCCTCAGGTATATCATCCTCGTCTGACTCAGAATCCGCTTTTTGCGTTGCCTCGTTGCAGGTCACAGTCGTCAGTTCATCGAGATAAGTAATAGTAATGTTGTGTAAATAAAGTAATGGGGAGGAAAACAGTAGCAAGTAAATATAAGTTTTATAAAAAAAATGGAAATGTTTTGATAACTTAAATAATTGTTTGAACATGGGAGCTCTTTCTTGCAGAAATTAAAAATGCGAAAAGGAAGAAAATTCTTTAAATAAATAAACTGCAATAATGCTTGTTTTGTTAGCCTTGCTACCCCGAGGCTCGATGGGCTCTTGTTGTTCGGACAGACCAGTTCTTGAGATGTAATGCTAGAATGCATGAACCAACATTTGGGGAGGGGAATAATAAAAGAAACAAAAACAAAAAGGAAACAAGTCAGTGAGGATTATAAAACATATTGCGGTAATTAAAACACGTAATGCGAGAATGTAAAACGCATCCTAAGTTGGGGAACCTCTTTGTGCCCGAGGTAGGCCTAGCGACAAATTAATTTGGAGAACTTGAAATGCTAAATGCCTCATTTTATTGATGATAAAAATGGACGAATCCAAAAACAATTCAAAAACAATAAGCAAGAAATAAAATCACTAATGGCCATTGGCCTTATTACATTGGTAAAGCGGAAAAGAAAATCCTATCTAATTGGTCCCAGAAGGACCTTCTCCAAGCTTGGCCCTCTTGGCATATTTTAGATCATGCTGAGTTTAGGGACTTTGTGCCTCGTTTCATGCGAACAAACAAGGTTAGGCCCTTACCCCCGCCAAACTCGACTATTTAACATCAATAATTAGCAGGAAGCACTTAGTTCTCCAAATAAATGCACAGAGCGTGAGGGTGCCCGTTTGGGTTCCAGGGAAACCCAATGGACTTTGGACAAGACTATCTTAAAGGATATTGTGCGGGAAACACATTAGTCAGGCTAGGTTTTACCATGATGCATGAAAAATTACAATAGAGTAAGGTCTCTATGGGGTTATAGACCAGTACTATTGAGCGGACACCTCAAGGGAGAAGGCACGGAACTGCCGACTGCACCGCTGATTGACTAGTTTTACCGCAAATATGCCTTTCCAAATTTAGGGGGTAGTAATATTGGAATAGCGCAACCACTCATTGTAAGCGTTGCTATAGGATTTTTGTTTGGCACGAGTGGAATATGAATGCGGAGCATGATATGCAATAAATATCATTTAAATAAATAGGCATGCATTTTCACGTTGAGGAAAGCGGTAAAGAAAGGAAATACAACAGTTACAATGGAAAGCGATTACAAATAAAACATGAAGATATTTCAGTTTCGTTCAGGTGAAATAAATATTTGCAAAAATTAAACAATTAACAGCATATAATTGGGAATAGGAAAAGGTGTAAGCATTTAAATGAAAATTAAAGATCCAAATTCACAAAGCAACTTCTAATGGTATAAGCCTAGGGAAACATCCCCAGCAGAGTCGCCATGCTGTCGCGCCCCCTTTTTCTATCGCGCGGGTTAGGTACAAAGAGATCGTGTTTATGACATTCTGGACAACTCCTTAAAGGAAGAGTCGCCACCTAACAATTTTTATGGTGAGTTAGGGCACCTAGAGTTGATAACTCATAAACTAGTTTGCATTACCAGAGATTGGGTAAGGGCTTGAAATTATCCCAAGGGGGAAGTGTTAGGAACCCCTCAAGATCCACAATTGTGGTTCCTAGCCAAGAAGTTTTGTGAATTTTGACGGTGAACAAGTAGCAAGCAAGGTTCATATAAGAGGGGATTTCAAACAAGGCATAATTTATTAAAAGCTTTGAAAACATTACAAAATATTCAAAGAAATTAACCTAGGTTTAAAGTAATACGGATCACATCAATGCAATACCCGGTATGTCACGCCTCGAAGAGGGGCTACACGTGGTATTAGTGCACCGGTCATCATATCCGTATTCTACCCTTCCCACCCCGTAAAGGTTATTTAAAGCGCGTGTGTTGGTCACGAATGCTTATTGCGTGATATTACCCGTCTCGTCCTATAAGTCCTGGAGGGTACTTAGGACTATTACTCATACAAGGTGAGTACTAGGCTGAGCCCTTAGGTTTAAAGGATAAAATGCTAAGCCACATACATAACAAGTAGGACTACATGTATGGGAACACATAAAGGAAAATAATAGGCTCACAGACTCCTCCACAGGTAAACATGTAAGTAGCACTTCTCAAACACAGCTAAAGTCTTAAATACATGATTTAAAACAGAGGTTTTGAGCTAAAACAGTAAGTTTCGATAGTTTTGGTAAAAAGGATATATTTTGAAAACTTAGTGGTGAAGCATGGGATTCAGTTAAGACTGAGTAGTTTAAGAGGGTGATGGATTAAGAGTGCAGTAACTTAGAGATGACAACAAGAAGTAAAAGTGCATAACAGTTTTAAAGTTTCCGGTAAAAAGAGACAGATAGATTTCGGAAAATCAGTAATCAGGAGTGAAACAAGATTTAAATAAGACATAGTAATTTCGAACCGGAACGATTTACTTTGAAATCCAATAATCCAAAATGGGGGTAATAATCAGTAGCTTACAGGAGTTTAGTAAAAGGAGAGTGAGTAAATTATTTCAGGAAGAACAATAGTTTAAAATATATAGAGCAGGGATTCAAAGAAATAGAACGATTTTGAGCAGAGTGAGTTAAATCTGAAATCCAGTAGTTTTAAAAGCAAAATAGAATAGGAATCAGACAAAACTTAAGTAAAGAGAAAGTAAATGCATGACTTCAAGATTATGTGATTTTGCAAGTAGAGTGAACTTCAAAAGAGATAAGAATGAGAGTGAAAAGCAACAAAGTTTAGGAATTTGAAAAGATACTGATTGGTTCTAAGACAAGTCAAGTGGAACACAATTGGTTTTGGTTTTAATATGTGTTAGACCTAAGGTTTTCCTAGCCGTCGTATACATTGCCTATTTGTTTAAAGGCGAGCATGCAGATTTAGTCCTGATTTTGCAAGACAATACATTTGCAGAGAAGCAATTTAAAATAGTTTTTAGTGAGGCTGATTAAGTTAAAATGCTAATTAGGTGTTCGAACAATTGTGCCTTGAAACAAACACATTAGAGGCGAAATCCTGAATAACATGATATCTAATGTACACATAAACACCTAAAACATGGTTTTTAAATGCTATGTTTATGAGAATGCAGTAGTTGAGTGTCATGATAGGATCATTACTTGTTTTAATCATTAACCGAGAGCAATGCTTATAAAACGATATGAATAGGCATGCTGAAATGAAGTACCTAAACAGGATTTCTAATGCATGTCCTAGACAGGTTATCTATTGCACACATAAGTAAGTAAAGCCCTATAAGCATTTTTCTACCCATACTATACTAATCATGCATAATCCCCTCCCATATCTACTATCCAACCCCAATATTTGTTTACAAGTTATTACAGGCCAAATAATGAATTACATCAATGAAAGGTAAAAATAAGAAGTTACTTCTATAGAGAGCCTTCAATCAGGCCCATTCTTGCAACCCCAACCCTTTCGAGTTTCGGGTGTGGCAAAGCTCCCTAGTGCCCTCGTGGGTCCCTGGCCAATACCAAGCACCCAAACACAATTGCCAAGTTAAACAAGTGCAGTGTGGAATTACCAGCCTTAGTGCATCAAAGTTCAGAGGGAACTCATGGGTTCCCTAAGCAATGCTTGCACTGAGGGGGTAGACCCTAAGTTTTGTAGGAGTAGTGTGAAGTGTCAGAAGTGAGTTTGAAAATAATAGAAGAGTTTTAAAAGGGATTTATTTGAAACATTTTCGTAAGCCAGAGAGTTTTCTTGATAAAAATAGTTTGGAAAAAGGAGTAATAAGTAATAGTCCGGAATAACATTAAAAGTATACACACAGAATTACACAGGTTCAAATACTACAAGCAGAGATCACTGGGAATGGTTGAGACATGTTCAGAGATTGTTTGCATTGACATAGCCACAAACCAGACACAAGATTCACATTGAAGAGGGATTGGGGATTGGGGTATAACACAACCAAGAGTTATCTTATAGGTAATGCCTAGAAACATACATGACAAGGAAATAATAGCATGTTGATGATATATTCTAGTTACAGAATTCACAAAAGAAGCACAAATAGAAGCTGACTATGAATAGTAAGAATTGAAACAAGTAGAGGATCATGTTGTTGATGAAACTTTGAATATAATATAGGACATACCAGTGAAAAGGAGGCAAGCAGAATGAAAGAGCAAGAGAAAGAGCACGATGGTTAGCCTTGTCTTATAGCCGGCTAACGGTAGACAAGAGCAAAAGACTAAAGTAATAGAGCAGAGAGCTTTAGTGTGAGAGAGAGTTTTTAAAACCGCCTGTCCGTGTGTGTCTTTGTGAAAAGCTAGGACTTTTATAGTTGAAAAACGAGTATCAAAATATGGTAAGAATCACAATAGCATGGTAATAAAGGAAGTTAGAATCAATCAGTGTGGAAATTAAGATACGGTTCCCTTAAGTCAAAGGATTTCAAAAACTCAAACAGTAAAATGTATAACATATAAGGTAAAGTAAAATCAGTACACGACCAACTAAGGAAAGAATCATAGTTCATTAAGTAATAGGTTAAACAATTAAGGCTAGGTTCAAAAAATATTCTAATTAAGGAAATAGACAATAAGAATAAAGTACCACAGGCGAATAAATCTATTTGAATAGAAATTGAGGGTTTAAAGGAAAGTCTGTCAATTGAACCACCCAAAGTATGGAATCCAGAATCAAACAAGAGTCACAATCATATAAATAGACAGGAATGCTCAGACATAGTAAACAGGCAGGTTAAACAAGTGCTAGAAGAAAGAGGCATGTATGATCGATCGAGATAGTTATAAGCATAAGTTAGGCTAAGAAAACTCAATAGAACACATTCAAAGCAAGGTAATCACAGAAACTCAAGCAAAGAGAGACGAGCATTCATGATGATACACAGAACAACATATAGAAGTCTAGAAGAATTAGGGTTTTTAACATAAACGAGATAAAATCTAGTGAAGTCATAGAATCAGTTATGATATGCAAAGAATTGACTCAAACACAAAGAAAAACTTAGCTTTAAACAGGCATAGAAAGGGTTCTGAGAAACCCTAGTTTTTAAAAGAAAGTGAAAACGTTTAAAAGTTGAAGATTCTTAAAGATTGAGTTGAGAACAGTGTAAAACATAAAGAAACAGGCTTGAGTCATTTAAAAATACCAATGATCTGAGAGGTTTAGGCAGAAATTAGGGTTCCATAAGAGAACCAGAGATAACCGGAGAACCTGCCGTGAAACTCAATGATCGTGGTGGATATGGCGTGGCCGTGTCCAAAACCCCCACCGGAGTGGCCGGGAACAACCCAAAGCAGGATCCCAGGTGCGAGTTGGCATGGCCCAGACCCTCGAGGGCTTCAGAGATAAAGTGATCCAGATAGAGGAGACCTCATGGAGGCTTGTAGTCGAAAGGATGGTGGTCGGAGATGGTCGGAAAAAGGCGGAGAAGCTTTATCGGAGATGAAGAGACAGAAGTCTCTAGAAAGACCAGAGAGAGAGAGACCAGCGTAGAGAGATGAGAGGTCGTGAGGGAAATGAGGGGTCGGGGAGGGGGGTAGTTAGGAATTAATTAAGGAAGGTTGGATCTAGATCGTTGATCTCATATGATCAACGACTCAGATAACACATGGGGTTGGGCCGGGTATGAATTTGTTTGGGCTGGGTAGGAATTTGGGTTATGGGTCTGGGTTAATTGGGTTTAAAGAAATCAAGTCGGTTGGGTTAAAGATTAGGCTAGGATTTAAATAAAATGTGGCTATGTATTAAATACCCAAAAAAAATAGATAAATAAATAATAAAAAATAGCCAATAATTATATAGAAGTTAAATTATGTTTAAATAGGTGAAATTACAGTAATTAGATAATATTAAGTGCATAAGTTTCGAATTAATATAATACAAAATGTTCAATTGGGCTATAATTGCAAAATTATTGTAATTGAAGAAATAATTGGATTTTAATAGATAAAAATGATTATAAATAACATACTGAGCTTGGAAGTATTTTTGAAATTATTTAGAGCATAATTTATGAATTATTTAGATATTAAATATTAAATAAACAGGGAGATAATTTAAATAAAAAATATAGAAAAATAGGGAAAAATACTCATTATTGCAAAGAGTAATTTTGAGAGCTTATATGCAAGTTTGAAAATAATTTGAGGAAAAATTAGGTATCAACAATGGTAACACTAATTTGGGTCGTTGATCTAAATTGATCAACGGCTCAGATTAGTTGTGGGGTTGGGCCGGGTAGAGATTAGGTTTGGGCTGTGGTTAATTGGGTTAATTTAATCAGGTGGGTTGGGTTTATTTTAGGCTATGTTTTAAATAAAAATGGCTAATTATTAAATACCCATTAAAATCAAATAAATAATTAATAAAAATAACTAATAATTATATAAAAATGAAATTAATGCTACATAGATGAAACTTAAGGTAATTAGCTAATATTAAAAATATAAAAACACTAATTATTAAATTAAAATAGCATAAATGTACAATTAGGCTATAATTGCAAATTTTTAATTAGAGCTAAATAATGCCAAATTGGCTAATTTACGAAAATAAGTAAATCTCCATAGGATTAAAATACTGTATTGAGATGGGAAATATTTGAAAATTATCTGTAATACAATATATGCATAATTTCTGAATAAAAATACTGAATAAATTAGAAAAGAAATTAATAAAATATGTAAAATTATGGGAAACATGCCAGTTATTATAAAAAGTGATTTTGAAGGCATATATGCAAATTTTACAATAATTTGAGGATAAATTGGGTATCAATAGTTGCTAAAACAAACCTTGTGGGGAATGATATTTTTCTAATGACTCTAGTTCGATTCCAAAAGAGGGGAGGTCAAGAAAATTAGGCTCAAATGAGTACCGAAGGGTATAAAGTGTTTGGGTAGCTGAAATAGAGCCTCTCAATCTCTGAAAATGCCAATTACAACACATGCAACTTGAGGATGGAAAATTGAAAATCTTACACAACATTTCTTTTGCAGCATCAGCATTGATATCACAGATATGTCTTCCACCTTTCGTTAGTGCCTTGTCAAGTACATAACTCTTGTTGGGTGATTTCTTCTTCGCAATGGATGTCCTCCGTCAATATCCTCCGTCAATTTGGAGCAAACTCCCTTAGATTTATCTTGTAACTTGAGATGCACTTGAACTCAAAGTTGCTTGCTTCAAATCATCTGGGACGCATTCACTTATAACAAATTCTTGTCGTCCTATTAACTTCCCCACCTATCTGCCCAAGTTCAATCAATCCGGGCTTTCAATGATCTCAAAATGTCCAAATCTTTACTTATTTCCCTCAAATGTCCCTCTTATCTTCAAACCTTGTTTCATTGTTTCATGATTAGACTAACTTTCAAGACCAAGCTGAGAGTTATGCGTGCATGTAATGTCACTAGAGTCAGCACGAAAAGACATGTAAAAGGAAAAGAGAACTGAACAAAAATTTACTAGGAATAACAGAAAATAGGAGATTGCATTAGACAGGCGCTGAAAGGGTTTGAACAACAAAACAAGCAAAATAAATTGGGGTCACAACCCTGGAATAAACCTAGATAACACTAAACGAGTTACTAAGACTAAACGAACTAGGAAAAATTAAAGGATAGAAGGGTTTGAGTCACAAGACAATATCCGGATTACAACCCTGAAATAACCCGGACAACAGAAATGACAACAAAATAAACCACCACGACCCCCCCTAGCTAGCCAAGAAAGAAGCGTCTTTTCAATTACCAAGCTCGACATCTTACCCACTGATATCCACATCAATACTATCAAGACCATTACCAATTTCAACCACATTTACCCCAGCAAGTAGCTTGTGGGTCCCTTTTTCCGACTCGTTCTTAAGATCAACTTCTGGCATCGAGACTGATAACGCTGAAAACGTTGCGGCAAGTTTCCCTCCAAGGAGCTCAGAAGATTTCTCATATTCCTTTTCAACACAAATTATGCCCACCATATGTGTCTCATTATGAACAGGCAATAGACTTTGGCTAGTATACGTTGCATCTAGATCTTGCACGGTAGTGTCACCAGCATCTATAAGCTTCCAAAGTGCTCTTTTCAGATGCCAACACTTTTCTATGTTGTGACCCGGGGCATTAAAGCAATATGCTCGCCTTTGAAAATAATCAAAATTCTTTGGTAGGGGATTCACCATTTTTATTTGAATCGGCTTCAACATGTCTAGTTGCCTTAACCTATGGAACAAACTAGAATATGATTCTCCAATAGGAGTGAAAGACTTTTTTCTTTGCTGCTACCTTTTCAATTTGTAATCTGGCCTCAGTTGGAACCTCTTGCGGGTAGGTGGTTGACATGCTTGAGGAGAGAGGTGAGACATTTGTGGAGGTGGTGCAGGCCATTGCGAGTCATGTGGATGTGGAGCATATGGCGGTGCATTATGGATAGAGTACCAGGAAGGTAAGGTATGACTTTGGGGATTTTGTAGAGAGAAATAGAATTGAGGAGGGTAATCTGGAGTACGGGGATATTCATGTAGACGATGTTGAGGCTAAAAGTGTTGAGCAGAAATGCCCACTGGATCTTGTCATTGGCGGGGCTCAATGACATCAGGAGGGCTATTTTTGGGAAAGATAGTTGGAGGACGAACAATGGATCCACTAGGGAGGTTAGGAAAGCTATGATAAGCGGGAAAATATTGAGAGTATGGTGGATCATTTGGCACTATGACCGGAGCTTGGGTAAGGGTAGCATATGGGAAGCTAGGTAGTGGCGGGGGTGGTGCCTTCCCAGTCATCCAAGCTTGATACATGTCTTCCATGTGTTGTCTCAATATCCTTACCTCTTCAACCAACCTAGTGTCCTATTCAACCATATGTTTTCGGGTACCAGTATCAACCAACTCAACTCCATTATCTTCTGTCATTGCCTTTTGACTTTTTGTTGTAGGAGAGAGTTACCAGTTTAAGAACTACTAACCAACCACACTTCTGTTATAATGAAGATAACAAAGAGGAACAAAATGAAGTCATCGCGTTAGTGTTAGGATATTTAACATAAGATAGTTTCACATTATGTGCGGTGCACCTAGTCAAAGTTATCGATTCTAAAATGACTCTGAGGGTACGAAGGTCATATGGCATCACCCCAATTTTACTCTCATTTCCATTTTCTTCTTCATTTCCTCTCTTGCGTTCCTTGATTTTCTCATTTCTTTCTCTATTTTCTTTCTAATTATCGCTCCTTTCTTGCATCCCGCAATTTTCTCTCATTTTTCACATCCCACAACTTTATCTCTTTTTATATTATTTTTAATTTTAAAAAAATAATTTGATCGAACCCTATGTAGGTTGCCTACGTATCATATTCCAAATAAATCAGACCAAGCGTAGTTCACGAAAAGTAATAGAAAAAATAAACTAAAAACAAAAATCTTTTTGAATTTTTCATTTATAACTATTTTTTTCAAATACAAATGGGAAGTACAATGACAAAAGACTCAACAAACTCTTACACCACCCAAAAGACTCAAAGCTACTAGACAAGACAAGAAAGTAAAAAAAACATGAAAACGTACCCAAATTATAAAAAGTCTCTTCAAACAAGCTCCCAAATGCGATGGTCCTGGGGTATTTGTAATGTAGAGCTCTGGTACATGGATCCATACCTGAATGAGAAAAATAAGACCAAATAGAGTTAGTGACTCGAGACACTATGCGGCGCCACATCACCTCCTATTAGACACATGCAAGACATAATTGAGCTATTTTTGCAAAATGGCCTCATGGCCAAGGTAGCTATTAGTGCAAACTCAACAAAGGTGACCTCTAAGACACGGGAATATATCACTAAGACTTATATAGCCTCAAACTCCCAATAATCATGGCCCTAGAAATTACTTTGCAAAAATAACCCTTTTGCAAAAATGGCCGATATGGCCAAACGCGGCTAGAGATGCAAATTCAACAAGGACGGACCTTAAAGTAATATGACACCTAGTTGTGGACTCAAGATCCTAAGATATTGTAATGACTAGGTCGGTCGTTTTGAGAGTTAGCGCCTCGATCCCCTGATAAATGTTTCTCCTATGTCTTGTTATGTTAATGGAACATGTCGGAGCGTCGAGTGATGTTAATTGGAGTGTTTTTGGACATATAGTCCTTTAAGATGAGTTTCAACCTTAGAAATTGGGTTGTAGCGAGAGCTGTGTGAAGACGGATCTGAAATGGAATTATGCCGACTCTGTTAGCTATGTTGGGTGATTACGGGGTTTGGAGCGTGTTCGGAATGTATTTTCGAGGTCGGATGTATATTTAGGATTGAATTGGCGAAAGTTAGAATTTCGGCGATTTCGGCCGATAGGTAAGATTTTGATATCGGAATCGGAATGGAATTCCAAAAGCGATAGCAGATCCGGAATGTCATTTTTGGCATGTTTGCAAACTTTGAGGTCATTCGGACGAGTTTAGACGTGGTTCGGCGTCGAATGTGAATTCTTAGAAATTCCTAAGTCCTTAGGCTTGAATCTATGCATATTCGAGTATTTTGATGTTATTGGATGTGTTTTTAAGGCTCGACCAAGTTTGGATAGAGTATTGGGATCAATTGGTGGTTTTGGTTGAGGTCCCGGGGGCCTCGGGGTTGTTTCGGATGCTTAACGGAAGAATTTGGAACTTGGCAAATTGCTGAACCTGGCTCCCTCTGGTGTTTTTGCACCTGCGAAGGTTTCCCGCAAGTGCGATCACGCAGGTGCAATGGTGGGGGAGGTTGACCAGTGGTCGCAGGTCGCGGAACCGCAGGCGCGACCAAACGACCGTAGGTGCGGCCCCAGATGATCTTAAGTGACTTCCTCACCTGCGATGTAATTTCCGCATGTGCGGTGAAAGGGACCGCATGTGCGAGATCCCTGTGTGTTTATTCCACAAATCCGAGGGTTTATGCTATTTTTACCATTTTGAATTGTGGGAGCTCGGGAGAGGCGATTGCTGAGGGGATTTTGCTTGGGTATTCAAGGTAAGTGATTTCTAACCATCATAGGTTATCTTCCATGATTCTAGTCTTAAATCCCACCCTTAAATTCGAGATTATTGAGTAGAAATTTGGGAAAATTGGAAGAAACTTCTTAGACCAAACTTTGGGTTTTTGATTGGGTATTTGACCTTCGATTTGAGAGATTTTCATATGGTTAGACTCGTGAGTGAATAAGGGTTCGGAAAATATAAATTTTATCCGATTCTGAGACGTGGGCCCGAGGGGCGTTTTGATCAATTTTGTTTTTCAAATTGCGCGTATTAGTTCTGAATTAATTAGTTAGTTTGAATTCTTGAAATGATATTTACATTATGTAATCGAATTGAATAGATTTTGGCCACCCGGAGTTGGATACTCGTGGCAAGAGCGTGATTATCGGTTGATTTGCACAGTCGAGGTAAGTGGCTTGCCTAACTCTTTGTTGGGGAATTTCCCTTAGGCATTTTTAATTGGGTTTTACTATAAAGCCCCGTGTACGTGAGGTGATGAGCACGTGCATGGAATATTTTCACTATATTTTCGTGACTCCTTTTACGATATGCCTCATTTTCAATTATACTATTACCGTTACAGGTTGAGCTGAGTAACAACTTAAGATTTTACCATGACAATTGATTTTACCTGATTTTTCCACTCGTTACTATTATTTGAAAACTGGTTACGTACTTTTCTCCCATAATTTCCAACTGTTTTTCTCAAAAACCTTTGAATTACACTATAATGGATATGTACATTGCATTGTATAGTTACATAGGGACTGCGGGCTTAGACCTGAGACTTTCCCTTGCATTGCATTGTATAGTTACATAGGGACTGCGGGCTTAGACCTGAGACTTTCCCTTGAATTGCATTGTATAGTTACACAGGGACTGCGGGCTTAGACCTGAGACTTTCCCTTGCATTGCATTATATAGTTACATAGGGACTACGGGCTTAAACCTGAGACTTTCCCTTGTATTGCATTGTATAGTTACATATGGACTGCGGTCTTAGACCTGAGACTATCCCTTGCATTGCGTTGTATAGTTACATAGGGATTGCGGGCTTAGACCTGAAACTTTCCCTTGTATTGCATCGCATACATCGATACTGCGGGCTTAGATCTGAGACTTTCCCTTGCATTGCATCGCATACATCGGGACTGCGGGCTTAGACCTGAGACTTTCCCTTGCATTGCATCGCATACATTGGGACTGCGGGCCGAGACCTGATACTTTCCCTTGCATTGCATTGCACGATTATTTATTGAGTTGATGTTGTGCTGGGTTGAAGGTTATTGCATCATTTATATTCAGTCTTTACCTTATTTTCCGTTAACCATTGCTGCTTTACTTAACTGTTAATTATATCTGTTATTTTTTTTTTGCAACCTCAGTAGAGCCTCAACCTGACCTCGTCACTACTTGACTGGGGTTAGGCTCGGCACTTACTGGGTACCGAATGTGGAGTACTCACACCCTTCTGCGCATGTTTTTCCCATGTGCAGATCCAGGTACCAGTGCGCCATACCGTAGCTAGTTCACCAGTAGGCGATTGGAGACTTTGAGGTATATTCTGCAGCGTCCGCAGAGCTTCCGAGTCCCCCTCCTATCCTTGTATAGTTAGGACTTGTAGATGAGAATACACTATCATTTTTCCAGTTGTATATTGAGCCGTAGAGTATAGCTTGTGATGTTTGGTGATATTCCGGGTCTTGGGTAAATTAAGATGTAAATGCCGAGCGGCATCGATTGTTAGTATGGTCTTATTTCAATTTCTCATGTTTCTACTTGTTATCTTTAATTGTCCTTTATGATTAGGCTTACCTATTCGTCTAGACTAGGTGGCGTCACGAGACCTAGTCGGAGGGAGAATTGGGTCGTGACAGATATGGGTCATTGAACCACTTTTGCGAAAATTATCCCATTTTACAAGAATGACTGATGTGGCAAAAAATGGATAGACATGCAAATTCAACATGAGTGTACCTTAAAATTGAGAGGACATCTTGTTGTAGACACAAGGTTCTAAGACATGGGATAAAAAACTACTTTGAGAAAATAGCCATATTTTGCAAAAACGACCGATGTGGCCAAATAAGGCTAAACATGCAAGATTTGGCTACGACTCCTGAAGCTAAGAACTTAAGACTCACTAGGAAGACCGGACCCTATGTGGGATGCCTACGTTTCCTGTCTCGAAAGACGAGAATCAGGTATGCGTAGTTCGGGAAGATTGGATACGAGAGAGAATTTAAAAAAAATATTAATTTGGAGAAAACATTTTTTTGTCTTTTTTTTTGAAAAATGATAAAACATGTAAAATATTTTTGGATTTTCTTTTTCTCTTTTTTTTTATTGATTTTTTTTTATGGAAAATGATGGGAAAGTGCAAAATCTTTTTGGATTTTTCACTTTCCTTTTTTTTTCTTTTCTTGAAACAGTTGTGAAAGAAAAATATAACTGGGCCATACTTGCTTCATATTTATACTTCACCCTCTTTCTTTCTCATTTACTGTTACATCCCACGTTTTCGTACGTAGAAGTACGCCATAAGTAAATTGATGAAAGCTCGGAAATGAGATTTTACATTCCGCATTTTCGTACGTTAAAGTTTCGCCGAAAGTCAATCGACATATGTTTGGGAACCATATTATTGTCAGATTATAAGTATTGTACTATTTCAAACAAGTGATAAGTAAATTCTTGTAAGTGAGAGGGTGAGCGAATCAAAGAAAACGAATTTCGTCGAAATTTGACATTTTGGGGTAAAATACGGTCTAAGCTATAATACCCCCTATTTATGGACTAGTGCCATACAAGGTACCACGCGACCATGATATTAAGGTGTATAAGGTGTATTAAAATTAAGTAGTATTTTAAATAATTTGAGATAATTCTTAATTATGTGAATAATTGATTAATGGGGGGATAATTATAATTAATTGGATAAGGACCATGTTGGGGCTGCCACTTGGAGTTAAGCTAAGCCAAAGTGGCACCCATATGAATGATGAGTCCTAAGACACATCAAATCTTGCTTACACGTGAAAAGCTCCTTGGATAAATACTTTGAGTTGGCTTCTTTAGTAGTAATATACCTTGGAGACTTTGACCAACAAAGTAACGTATCAAAAGAAAAGAATCCATGTGAATTCTTGAATATGAGTTTCTTTACAAGGATCAAAGTAACGTATCAAAGAAGGAATTCATGTGAATTCTTTACAAGGATTAAATGGAAATGTGAATTTGTTACAACAAAATTCATACAAGATTCTTTTGACTCTCTTACAAAGTGAGGTAAAGTAAAGCTAGTTTGCTTCAGCAAGTTCATGAAAGAACATGTATATACATGCAACGTGAGTTTTTCAGTGAAAGCAAATTCATACGAAACTATTTAACATAATAGCAACGGGATTTTGAGGTTCTAAGGGAGTACGGTACAATCTTTCTCCAGAATATCATACGGATTTTTCCTAATCCAGGTATGTTAAGGCTATCCCTTCTTTCTTTTTGGCATGATCTATACGAACGAACGAAACGAGAAAATGCACAACTTCCATAAAATACTCTATTCATAGAAATGCTAAAAACGTGTATATTCTTGGTCTTCCATATGTCATATTATCATATCATATGTTCATGGATCTCAAAAATATGTAAGTTGATAAAGTTTATTTCATGATATTAATCAGAGGCATAATGGCCTATGACGTACTGAGAGATTTTATTAACGTATTTCATATGCATTTCATGCGTTTATACATGCACATTGGCCCATGAACAGATGGCGTTATATACGCGTATATATATATATATATATATATATATGGGATATGGGAAAGGTTATGACGTTATATACGCACCACCGCCTGATCAGCTGGTATACGTTGATGATTTTTCCCACAGTGACCGAGATGATATGATGGGATGCCCTCAAAGGCCTGATGATGTTATGAAACATGTACATATGCATGACACGACATTCATACGCATATGCATGACACCATAATAATTTTATGATTTACAGAGTTATCCAAACTTACAGGTTGAGTCATTTACTTTATATTTCTTCCATGTCTGTTATGTATTTATTTATGTGCATTACATACTCGTTACATTTTTTGTACTAGCGTTCCTTTTGCCTGAGGACACTGCATTTCATGCCTGTAGGTCCCGATAGACAGATCGAGAGCCCTCCAAGTAGGTTACCAGCTCAGTAGAAGATGTTGGTGCACTCCATTTGCTTCGGAGTTGCTTGTTTTGTTAGTATGGTTTAGACGTGTATTGTTTTATGGCGGGACTCTGTCCTGACCTTTGTAGAAATTATTTATTCTTAGAGGCTTGTAGACAGATGTCATGTACGTATAAGATTATATGGCCTTTTCAGCCTAGGTTCAATATACGAGTGGATATTTGGTCTTATAGACCCGTATGTCTTATGTATAAGTTGGTATCTCACGTTGTATTCTAGTTATCATGCGAGAACCTTCCAGCTTAGTTTCTATGATAGTATGATATGTTATGTTGGTACTCGGTTGAGTAAGGTACCAGGTACTCATTGCGGCCCATAGGTTTGGGTTGTGACAAACGTGGTATCAGAGCAGTTATGTCATAGGGAGTCTACAAGCCATGTCTAGTAGAGTCTTATTTATGGGTGTGTCGTGCACCACACTTATAAGAAGGAGGCTACATGGAATTTAGGATTGTCACCCTTTTTTCTTACTCTAGATCGTGTGGTAGAGCTCACTTATAAGAATCCAAACCCGAACTTCTATTCGCAATAAGACGTTTCCTTCATTCAAAAAGACGATCGATAAGAGATATAGTTGTGGAAGTGTTGAGTTAGAGGAACTCGATTTTGCATCTTGCTTATGATGAGTAAATAGGAGGTCTTCAGCAAATCATGAGTGTACTAAAAGGTGTACAGTTCTTGATATGGATCTTTTAGGAAAGAATACATATCCACTCTTACGGTAAAAAGGAATAACAAAATCAAAAGTTAGACACGAGTTGCAACAAGTAAAAGAAGCATGCTGAATAAGGGTACGGGTACCCAGTTAAGAAAGATTATCATTATTTACCATTCGGGAAGAGAGATATAAGCATTTCGAATTACCTTCAACAGTAATACATGTACATACAATCAGCCACACCTACCTCCGTCATTCCCTATGGGAGCTAGCGGATATGGTTTAAGATAAGGACAGGATAGCAGGACTCCACTGGGGTTAGAGTAACAAAAAATGGTGAATGGATTGGTTGTGTTAGTTGACATTTCCGAAGGATATTGCAAATGTGCTAATAGATCTCCTTGTGACACACCCAGATGATGCACACTAAAATATTACAGCTAGATATGAGTACTACAAAGATAGGAACCGGAAACCTTGATGGGATAAATATTACCTTAGTATGGCTCCCGTCCCTAGTAGACGGAGAATGTTAGGCAGCCCGTAGAGCCAGTAGATGGAGTAAGGGAAGGTTCCTTGTTAAAGTTTTCAGGATAAAGTGATAAATATAAATATTATCAGGAAAGTACGAATAGGGATAATGAAACTTTATGAGTGAGATGTGATACATGGATGGCAACAATAAAGTGTTACAGAATCTATAGTCAAATGAAGAAAGAAAAGGGAGGTGATGGGCCTTAATACAACAAAAGAGTATAGGCCATACAGTCACATCCTCATTTCGAGAAATAAGTTCGCGACTCTAACGTGATTGCTAGAAGGAAAGGTTAGACCCCAGAGTAATAGAAATCAATATGGACTAGTGAACAAGGTATACTAAACATGACTTAGGAATTGAGTGATTTGATAATCGTCGGCATCATGAGAATTTCTTATTGCATTCAACAACAATAGAATGGACAACAGAAGAAGATCCATGATGAATTCAGAAGATGGTCATTCAGGGAGACGTTTCCCTAAAACAAGCAATATGAGCAAAATTAAGCTTAAGGAACTGTATATGCCAGTTGTGCTAAGTGTCACACTCGCGAGTAAGGGAATTTGTTATCCTTGATACAGAAGGATTGCCGCAAGGTGAGTAAGGATCATTAATGTTGTGAAACAACGCCAAAGATGAAGAGGTAAAACATCTATAGGTAGATCCTCGTGGCTTCAACTATTAGTACTCCCCTAAACGGGGGAATATGGAGTGATAATGGCATCAAGTCAGAGTTAAGCGGTTCTAGTAATTATGGAATGGTAAAAGAAGAATGCGATAAAAATGAGAAAGGAATGAGATTGCACTTATCAGAATCCTACAGATATGCCAGAATGTTATGTAAGCACGACGTCAGAGAAAGGAAGTAAGGGTTCCTGCCTGGAATGTCATTAATAAAAAATGAGCCAGTGCAAGAGGTGAGTTAGAAAAAGGAAATAACACAAGAGAGATTACGCGGAATACGTATACTAGAATGGTTCCAACGAGTAGTTAGTAGTTAATTCAGGAAGAGCCTAGTTATGACTAGACAAGAAGATACATGCAAATCAGTAGATCGTGCAAGATAAATATAGTAAACCCCAACATGTCATTATAATACTTGGGCTATATTCAAATAGGAGTCGGGGTAGTTAAAGGTACCGTATGAGCGTTACGGGGATAAAAGAAAGTGCCACTAGGAAGACAGTCAAAATATCAGTTCAGAAGCAACCCTACAAGCACAAGGGCACAGAGTAAGCAACTACGGATGATTATAGGCAAGGAAGGACATCAAAAGGTCCGTAATAAGCTCACAACTTTACGAGAGTCAAGGGTTCTCCCTAACTACTACAACGAAAGACTAGTTGAGGAAATAAGGAAGAAGGCTTCAACCTAAGCACAACGACTTTAAGAGGAAATGGTCGTGTAACAACAGTCTCACAACAACATTGTAAGCACTCCCAAGGAAAGTGGCACCTATTGTGGCTAATGAACGGGAAGTAAAATTAAAAGTAATATTTGAGATCATATGAGTTGCACGAAAACTCTGGCATGTGTGGGCACTAAGATAAGCTAAGTATGGATGCAATAAGGGGGCTGATAGACCAGGAAAAGTAATAGCATACGTTGAAAGAAAGCTAAGATGGAACAAAAGAAATTATCTTATCAATGATCCAGAGTTGGTTACATTATGAACGCACTTAAGGGTTCGGGGTTTTATACATGCAACATATACAGTCGTAGATGATTCCGGTATACGTTAAAAGAAAGAATTTAGCCCAAGATGTAGATGAAAGATTAAATTGTTAAAGGATTGTATCATGCATATTCTTCAGTGCCCATGAAAGGCTAAACAGAATAACTAATACCATGAACCACAGATCGGGAGATAACTTAAGCCGACATGAAGGCCGATAAGAAGAAGGAGGAAACTAAATAGTTACATCAACTAAGTAAATTAGGAGTCCGCTTATTGGACCCAGAAAGTTATAGACATCATGATTGAGAACATTGCAGAATCACCATTAATATCGTAGGTACAAGAGAGATAGTATAGTAGCCATATTCTATAACGGCTCTACAATAAATCTAGTTAGAAGTGTCTCAACCTTAAAAGATGTTAGTATGAAGCTCTCATGAATTGTGTATACACCAGGGGTGCAAGTATTATAATAGAGCTTCAAGATGTGAATAGGAATTACACATATGTGGGAAGGAGGTCATGAAAGAGATAAATATATAAGGTGCGAGATTTTAAGGTAAGGTAAAGGTGAACAATGTACAAGATACTCAAAGGCAAAAGATCATGAATAGTCCATGATTCGGATAGAAGGCTAGAAGCACTAGGATTCAATATCCAGGAATGATAGCAGCCTCGTCGGTGGCATACCTTCCAGCCTATGGTTTCTAAGTACCGAAAGGTCTAGTTAGAGATTAAAAGAAGAGTTATAGACGATGTGATGTCGCATTTTATGTTCCAGAATAACATAAGGAAATCTACTTGCTAGCGAATAAATATGTGTAGGTCGCAAGCTAAAGTATGGTAGAGCGACAAGGTTTTAGGAAGACATGAGTAAGGATAAAAAAGGTGAGTGAAAATGTGACAAAAGCGACAAGAATGGATAAGCTCTTGCGATTAAGCTCATGAAAATAAGAAAGTTGATAGATTCTCTAAGTTATAGATGGCTCAGTGTAGCGATCATTTTTGGTATGTTCGAACG
Organism: Nicotiana undulata; assembly: GCA_005239495.1. NCBI lineage: Eukaryota > Viridiplantae > Streptophyta > Magnoliopsida > Solanales > Solanaceae > Nicotiana > Nicotiana undulata. The sequence goes on along the minus strand of ML286840.1, from coordinate 64,031 downwards.
GGGTCCTGAGGGGCTCGGGTGAGTCTCGGACGTGGTTCGGATCATTTCGGATGTTTTGTATTGATGGTTTTCTGCTTTTACCTGTTGCTTCCTGTGCTATTCACGATTGCGAAGGTCCAGTAGCGATCACGAAGGGTGATTTTGGTCTTTTGTGAATTTGTTCTTCGTGTTTGCATGAGGATGAACGCATTCGCATAGAGTTAAGGCTGGTATCTATCGCGTTCGCATCTGCTTTTACACGTTCACATAGTGATTGGGCTGAGCTGAGGAGGATGTTGGTTTCCTCTTTGTTTTCGTGATGATACTCCACCGTTCGTGTAGTTCTGTCAGCTTTGTGTATCGCGTTCACGAGGGTTGTGCCGGTAACGCATAATGGTGGTAGCTAATATTTGGGCATCGTAATCGCGAGAGTACTACCGCAATCGCGTAGAGTATCACTAGTGTCACGACCCAAAACCGAGGGACGAGACCGGCGCCTAACCGGATGAACCCAGTCAAGCAGACCTGGATTGCCTTTCCTACCCGACGCGTTGCCCCGTGTCTATAATGTACATTGTTCCATATGAATTAGCCAATTTAGATTCAAAGTACGATTTACAACATAAGTTCATTTTCCTCTTTTAACTTTCAACATTTGATAACCCAAAACATATATAATACATACAACTTTTCCAATACGGACCATGATCACGAGTGAATACAACCACCGCCCAAAATATACATATATACAACCCACATCGTGTCTACGGAGCCTCTAAGAGTACTAGGAGTTTACATAGACTTGTCGGTAATAAGGCCCCGGCTATACCTTTTACAACATAAGCAAAAGAGGATGATATAGTCCACACACGGCCTCGAGAGGAAATGGGGCTCACCAGAACTGCTGAAGAGATGAAGAGGAGGCACCACTAACGGCGGGTTGAGCTACCTGTTATGGAACCACCTACATCCATATAAAAGATGTAGTGCCCCCAGCAAAAGGGACGTTAGTACCGTTGAATAGTACTAGTATGTATGAACAAACTTTACTCTAAGTGGAATCAAACAATGCACAGATAAGAGACAGTTAGAGAAGCCAAACAATTACTGCACAGAGATACAGAAACAAACACAATTGAGAGTTTCACAGATTCTTATTTCAACACAATCATACTCCGCCCTTATTCCTTCTCAACAATCCACCCTTATTTCTTCCTATTGCGGCGCGCAACCCGATCCCACCGGACAATCAAATTCCAGCCTTATTACATTCTGTTGTGACGTGCAACCCAATCCACCGTACAATCACATTCCACCCTTATTACTTCTCACATACCACCCTTATTCCTCTTGTTGTGGTGCGCAACCCGATCCCACCGTACAATCACATTTCATAACAACAATAACAGCCCATAATTCAATCACAAGGCTTCATATCATCAAGAGTATAATTTCATAACAACCAAACAATCATGTGTTCACAATAGTCTTTACCAAACAGTAAGTCATGTACGGTATGCCATAATCATTTAGCTCAATTAGTTAAACCCACATTTCCTTTCCATTATTTACTACACAACATTTAGCACTTAGATACATTCAACAATTGGATTCGTTATCATTTCTTTCATTTGGAAGTACATCCCTTCATACCAATGTATTCACCATTTATCAAGCTTTGCACACGATAGGATAAACACAAGAAATCACTCTTTTCACAATATCATATAGCATGGTGGCATAGCAATCAACTAGGACAATCAGAGAATGGAATCTTACGTCTCAACACATTTAGAACAACCAATTCACATATGCATAAGCCAGGGACTCATACCGAATGCTCAGACACTAACAAGGCGACTATACAAAGATTAAAGTTAGCCATACATACCTCGAGTCGGAATTCCCCTTTAATTTCTATCACAATTCACCGAACCGTCTAGCACCGTCAATCTAGTTCATAATGCGACACATTTATCTTAGAATTAGGAATCTTGGATTCATTTGGGCATTTTTTCAAACACTATGTGATCCCTTAGATTAACTAAACCCTTTTTAGTGAAAGATTACTCTAACTTGCTTCCCTTTACTACGTTATGGAAGATTATTCACATGCATGCAAGGTCTCAACTTTCATTCTCAAGAACCAATCTATGTGTGTTTTATTATTAACTAAACTCTGAGAATTTGGGGAAATAGGGTGAAGAATTACCTCTTGTGATGAAGAAGATGACGACTACTTGATAAACTTCCAGGCCTGAGTAGAGATGGAAGACCAATTTGGGGAACATGAGGACTTCTCTCTCTAGAACCCACTCTCACTTCTCTCTATTTTAGTCAGATAGGTGTTAAAAATGAAGGGGAGGGGTGTTTTATTAAACTAGGGGTTGGGTTGTAAAATCAGCAATTAGAAGCCCCGAAGCAGGAAATGCAGTCAGGAATGCGATCGCATTCCTGCTATGCGGTCTGCATTCCCGTCGCATAAAGGGCCCTCAGCTGGGCCAAAAAGGAAAGCAGACTGCCCAGGTATGCGACCACTATGCGGTCTGCATACCTGTTATGCGATCGCATAGTGCGTCGCATAACTCCCTACGCACGAATCAAGGTGCAAGAATTCGACAATTATGCGGCCCGCATTCTCAAAATGCAATCGCATCTTGGACCGCATAGTTGTCCTCAAATTGGACAGCAGGCTGTCCAGGTATGCGACCACTATGTGGTCCACATACTTAATCTGCGATTGCATAGTGGACCGCAGATCCTCGCAATTCTGGGAAATTATATCTTTTAAGTCCTGGGGGTACTTTTACTTCAAAAAGGTCTGTTTTTAAGAATTTCTACAGTTATATCAACATAGGGACCCATTCGGGCATTATTTTAGACATGAAAGTTTACGGGTCTTTACAACTAGGCAGTGCATATAAGTACTCTATTTTTGGAGGTTTCGGTCATTTAGCATATTTTGAGCTATGGAGCTCGGATTGAGGTGATCTTGGAGGATATTTTTACCACATGGATTGGGGTAAGTGTTTTCTACTCGGTTTTTATTATATTTCATGTATCTATCTTTGTTTTCGGTATTTTGTTGATGATTTCAAAGAGAAATGGGGTGTTTATGTCTATAGTTTTATAAAGTGAATTTTTGAGTTTTGAGCATCGATTTAGAGTCGGATTTTGAGTGAAACTAGTATGGTTTGACTCATGATCTAATGGGTTGTCGGATTTTGTGCATTTTTTCGGGTTCCGAGGTGCGAGCCCGAGTTTGAATATTTAGTTGGATTTGGGATTTTGATTAAAGATTCAACCTTTAGCGATTGGTTTGATTTTCTTTGGACTTATTTGATGTTCATGAGTTATTTTTGGCTAGTTTCGAGCCGTTCAGAGGTCGGTACACTCGAGATGGCATTCCTAGAGTATTATTTGGCTTGCTCGGTATTGGATTTGGCTTGTTTCTAGGTAAGTACCATATTTAAACTTGGATATTAGGGTGTTTTACCCTGGGAACTGTGTTACAAAAGATGTATTGAGGTGACGCACATGCTAGGTGACGAGTGTGTGGGCGTACGCCGAGGAAATCATGATTTTAGTCGACTATTAGACTATGACCGGACTTGTTTTGCTATTATATCTTGTTACATCCATGTTCTCCCTACTTGTTTGATTGTATGAGATGTGAATCATGTTAGAAATCATGTTTAGGCTATATGCTTATTTTGTTTGGACCCACTGAGGTCATCTCTGATGTTAAGTTAGTTGCTTAAATTGCAATTACATACTCAGTCATATTCATTCATATCATATCTCAGTCTCTATTCTCATTTGTTGTCACATCATATTATTATTGTTTGGGCTGATTGGCATGAGATTTGTGAACCCAAGAGACTGAGTGATTGATGACTGAGTTACGGCCTGTGGGCTAGGTTGTGAGTGATATTGATGGGATCGGGTTGCACGCTGCAACAGGTTTTATTGATTCATGACTGGATTGGGTTGCACGCCGTAACAGGTTTTATTGATTCATGATGGGATTGGGATGCATGTCGTAGCGCAAGTTTTATTTATTCCTGATGGGAATCGGGTTGCATGTCGTAGCATGACATGTTGGCTTATATTAGCGGTTGGGAAGGATCCGCCCCTCCGGAGTCTGACATACCACTAGTGAGAACAGGTGCCAGTGCCGAGTGATTGAGTGTACCGAGTGATTGAGTGTGAGACAGTGAGATTGAGTACTATGAGAGTGTGAGTACATGATTTCATCATTGTGATGCATTGCATTTGACATGCATACTTGACATACATGCCTATGCATTTCCTCATGCTATATAGTTTTGTGACATTCATGACTTCACATGTTCATTGACATGTAGGCATAGAGATGTGCTTTCCTCATGCTATTTGAGATTGAAATATCTTATGTGTTGTTGAAAGTTTTTGGGAAAAATCACAGTTTTCTGATTAACTCATATTTTGGTGATTTCAGTGAAGGATTTGGGTTTTACTGTTATACCTGAAAAGCATGGCTATTTTTTGTAACTGTGAACGAGTTGAGCATTACATATTTGAGTTATTACTTGTGTTGCTTTTATTATATTGTTATGAGTTGTTCTTGGCTACTAGTGTTGGACTTTGACGTTATCCAAACTCGTCACTGCTTTCAGCCTAAGGTTAGATTTGTTACTTATTGAGTACATGGAGTCGATTGTACTCATACTACACTTCTACACCTTACGTGCATATTTTGGAGTCGATGTTGTTGTGTATGGAGGGAGCTGGCATTGAAGATGTACCTGCATTTCGGTTATAGCTGTATGTCAAGTATGCACGTCATAAGAAATTATTCAGGATGATTAACACTTTGATTGAAATTATTATCAACTAAACTTAACTAATAAACCTAAGAAATTAACAATTGATCACAGAAAACTAGAACTGAGCAACACAAAAATATCAGTAGGAGAAATAAGGGTCGTGATATGATAGGTGCAAGATAGCTATTCGGGACCTAACTCTAGTTCAATTCACTCTAATGTTATAATGATTCTCACGAATTCACTCGATGATTAGTTCAAACGTGTAGCCAATACTCCTCTATTGATTATATCATAACTCTATGAGTTGAACTAATATAAAGCACTGTGATTATGCAAGAACATGTTATGGGTTAGTCTTTAGGAAAACGTTTCTCGAATATTCTGCTAACTTAGTTTAATCAATAATTTAAAAATCTCTCTTGATTACTTAGAAGAATCACTAAATTAAATCAAACCAAATGAGGCAAAGATAATCACCAAAATATTCCTCTTTCGATTAAACAATTCAGTGAACAAATTTGCAATCAATTCAAAGTTCCATAAATGAATTCATGCAAATAACTATAGTTAAAATCCACAAATATCAATCAAAATAAAACATCCGTCAAACCTTAAAGTAACCAACTCCATAATTATGGAGAAAGTCATCACACATAAAGTTGAAGAATAAGAAAACATGAATTCAATCCAAACTCAGGTGTTGAGTTGAGAGAATGATGAATCCTTCTTCTTTGAGTCTCCACTGCTCTTCCAATCTTTTGTAGGACAAAAGTCTCCTAAAAATTATATTTTTGGTATATTTATACCATATATGAACGGGTCTAGACGAAGCTATCCTTTCTAAGCCGAAGTGGGAAAACTAGACCGCGAAAATACACTAATGTGCCGCACCTTGCATCGCGCAAGTGGAACTTTTCAGAGAGCGGATTTTTGTCAAACATACCACTTTGCACTGCCACACCGTGCCTCGCGGCGTGGTAGTGCAATTTTCTCGAAGTATTTCTTTCGAGCACTTTTTGATATTCAGGATTGGTCCTCGAACCCCGAACGCGATTCCAGTTTAATTCCTTGGGCTTTTACTCACACTTCAAGCCTCTAAATTGTTCGATTTAGCTACAAATCATCTTCTTAAACTGGAATCATGTCCTGTAAGGCAAAAAATATGTAATAAGTGCAAATCACCGTTATTTAAGCTCAATCACAAGTGAAGTGCAGTAATCAGAGTGCAAAATATGACAAAAACACGGGTTTCTAGCCTACCATTAACACCCACACTTAAACATTGCTCATCCTAGAGCAATCAAGCTACACTTCACACAGAGACAACCTTTTCATCAAACAACTTTCCTAACTCATCATGGCGAGAATATTTTAAGCTGACTTAACACCATACCATAACATCCTAGCCTCAAGACTCAACTCACAAGCACCACGTATTGTTCAAAACCTCCTCACTTACTCTAACACAGAGGCCAAAGACATCAGCTTTCTTTCGCTAGTCATATCCCCTCACACAAAAAATAGAGAGTAGTTCCACATAGAATAAAATTCAAGAACAAATAGAAAATCAAGTTAGAAAAAATGCATTCACTCTCAAAAATTAAATTCATATGCCACAAAAGACATACCATAGGTTTTCCCGTAGTGTAATACTCTACTAATTTGAGGTCATTCAGCCAAAGATCATATAGAACTTTAACTGGTTGTAATATATGCTGCGAGATGGGTAGGATATATTTGGATATAGTGGCTACACCTCCTTGAGCACTTCAATACATACAATTCACAATCTAAATCCCACAGTTATGTTTAACCAAACCCCGACCTTCACAATATAATAACATCAATCTCCCAATTTCTTTAAGCACAAATTAGATAAGGACTACCACTAGCAAGGAATCAAAAATATTCTAACACATACAAACACATGACTTTTTTTTCCTAATCTTATGATTGTTTTTTTACTTCTAACTAATTCCTTTTTTTCTTTTTTTCTTTTTCAATTCCCTACAAGTGGCTCTCATTTTTATTTTAATATAGTACACATTTCTCCTCTAAAAACCTGACTATACCTCAACTTAGCTTTTAACAAGCTCATAACAACTTAAAGTGCTCAAGAAAGGTAAAAGGTTCAAACATATAGTCAATTAAAAAAAAAGGGTCAAGCTTGTAGTGTGTTTTCCAAAGAAAATAAGATTATGGGCTCAACGGGGCTAACTAAGATATATCACAATTAGGTGGGTTGTAACGACCCGGTCGGTCATTTTGAGAGTTAGCGCCCCGATTCTTCTCCCATGCCTTATTATGTTAATGGAACTTGTCATAGCGTTGAGCGGTGAAATTCGGAGTGATTTTGGTCATATAGTCCTTTAAGGTGAATTTCAGCTTTAAAAATTGAGCCGTAGCTAGAGCTGTGTGAAGACGGATCCGGAATGGAACTCCGTCAACTCCGTTAGCTCCGTTGAGTGATTTCAGGATTAGGAGCATGTTCGGAATATATTTTCGAGGTCGGATGTAGATTTAGGCTTGAATTGGCTAAAGTTAGAATTTCGGCGATTTCGGCCGATAGGTGAGATTTTGATATCGGACTCGAAATGGAATTCCGAAAGCGACATAAGGTCTGGAATGTCATTTATGACCTGTGTGCAAAATTTGAGATCATTCGGATGAGTTTAGACGTGTTTCGGCGTCGAATGTGAATTCTTGAAAATTCCTAAGTTCTTAGGCTTGAATCTATGCATATTTGAGTATTTTGATGTTATGGGACGTGTTTTTAAGGCTCGGCCAAGTTTGAATAAGGTATTTGGGTTAGTTGGTAGGTTTGGTTGAGGACCCTGATACGCTCAATTTACACCTTAAAAGAGTGCAAGCGATCGTTGTCAAATATAGTAACCCAACAAGGTTGGGGTCGAATCCCACAAAGAACAATATGAGGGCGATTAGGAATGCTAGAGAGTTATCACTTCTCGCGCAATACCAAACAAATAAGATTTTGGGATTTGATAATTGTTTATAGCTAAATGCGAAATATAAACTAACCTAAAAAGCAAGTAAAATGATCAATGGCAACAAGAATGAACGCATCGGGTATTACACTCAAGTAATGATCCAATGTATTTCACGATTTTACAAATACGAGTGAGTTATGTTAATTGGCCACAGATAATATTTCTTAATTAGCTTTTCCCAAAGACTAACAAGACTTCCTAAATGAATTATTCCTAGCCCAAATTAGGAGATTAAGCACTTCCGGGTTTGGCTACAAGTAGTTCAATCCTATCCCTAGGTAGAATCTATAAAATGAGGGTTAAATCCTCAAGTTCTTGTTAATTAATCTTTCCCAACCCCAAATAATCTTTTC
>ML286840.1:26156-55662 GCA_005239495.1 Nicotiana undulata | reverse complement strand
ATATTCAATACAAAACAAGGAAATGAAGAAATAAACATAAATGGGTAAGAAATCCTTAACCAAAATGATGAAATCTTCAAGACCCAAGTGTGTGTGCAAAGCCCTAGCTTCAAGACTTGTTCTTCTCTCTCAAAATTATATTTATAGAGCCAAAGATATGTCCAAAGATATGCCAAGATGACTGCTAGGTCGAGTATATGAATGGGTTGGGGATAAAAAATGTGAAATACCAAAACTACCCAGTTTTCACCCAGATCTTGTTCTCCGCGATCGCGGAACTATTTTTGCGATCGCGTAGGCATTGCTCCTGAAGTTCTGCGATCGCGTACGGTTTAGTCCTCAAGTTCTGCGATTGCGTAGTACATTTCAGAGCAGGGGTCACATTTCTTCTCCGCGATCGCATAATAAACTGTGCGATCGCGGTTCACACTCTTGTTGACTTCTGCGATCGCAGGTCAAACCTTGCGATCGCGAATAGCATCTGACTTCAGTCATTTTCCTTCATTTTGGCCTATTTTGACTTGATTTCTTCCATTTCTTCTCTAAATCACATAATACCTAAAAATTGCCAATAAACCTCAGAAAATGTCCTAATTTTCTATCAAAATTACACCAAAGTCTAAATATAGAGAGGAGATAAGGTTGTAAAATACCAACTTATCAAACCCCCAAACTTAAACCATTGCTTGTCCTCAAGCAATTCAAAAACAAAGAACATCTAACAAGGATAAGATCATTTAGTCACTACGGCAAGTCAAGAACTATTCCAAGTCAAAAAGGTCAATTCAAGCTCAAACTAATGACTTTGGTTGGTACCAACAATTAATCCAAGGCATAGGAGTCACTATTTTTTTTGCACATTTTCTTTCATTTTTTCAAAAGACCACATTGGTGAACGTAACAACCAAGCATGACAATAAAGATTCAAATTTTGCCTCTCCATCACTATTTTCTTCCTTCGCTCATTCTTCCCAATTGAAAATGGGATTAAATTCACCACTCGAGTCTCATGTGCCCTCACACTTTAAGAAAGAATCCCAAACTCACAAATTGCAATTCAAAACATAGAAGGGATGTCAAGTAGAAGATTCAACTCTCTCTCTCTCACAAAGATGTTCAAATGCACACAAGTAGTACCATAGGCTTGCCCTTCATGTATTTCTCCACTAATTTAGACATACTTGGTTCAAAATCAATTAGGACTTAAAGGGTTGTAGTTTATTATTTATGTAAAGGTATGGCGCAAGAATGACTCAAACCTCCCTAAGTACTACACTTCTTCAATAATTAAAGTCCACTTCCTTCAATAATTTTCCACCCTTTCTTCTCTTTTCTCCCTTTTTTTTTATATTTTGTTTTTATTCAAACTTTCTTCCATTTTGTTTTACAACACTTTTCACTTTTTAAGAAGTTTCCATACCACAACTTCTTCAACTTCCACCCCCAAACTTAGGCTTTTAGCCTATATTCACACTTTAAATTACTTAGAGAGGTATGATTCTACAAGAAAATCAATAAGAAGCTAGTAACATGGTTGCCAAAGAAAAAGTAAAAAGGCTCAAAGGGTTGACTAGGGAAAATATTTATGGGTAGGAAATTTAGGAACAAAAATGGTTCAAGGAAGGCCTAACATCATTTTTCAAACCAAGTTAATCTATTATTTCGCCTTGAAGCACATTCTGGGCAAGTTCTAGACCACAAGTGATACAAAAGAACTTCACAATAAAAAAAAACTCATCACACATGGCACATGAAAACTCAAATGGAATACAATCCAAAATCCAATTGGAACTAATGAAACTCGAGGAAGTACATGTAGCCTAAGAAGCTATTTAGTGAATAAAAGAGCCAAAATTAGAATCTAAAAATCACAACAAGGAGCATTCTTATTATCTCTCTTTTTCTTTTTCTTAAAATTTTCACATGCCGAGGTTTAAATCATATTGGTACCAAACAAGTCATATGTTGGCTTGTGGGCGCAAGATTACATCCCAAAACCCAATTTATTCACACCTAATTCCTAAACTAACTACTAGAATTAATCCCTTAAGAAAGTTGTCATGCTATCCATCATAGGGAAAAGTCACCCGGTTCAACAAAAATCATTTCCTTGGAAAAGAACCATGGTAGAAAGAAAAACCAAGGAATAATGCTACTATACATAAACAAAAATACAAACCAAAACAAGAAAAACATGAAAAGAAAGAAAATGCTACTTTAACAAACTATCATAAATACATTAAAATATTCACCAATCTACACAAGTTCATAATAGCCAAAAACAAAACAGAGGTTGATTTCAATGTTTCACACAATCAATTAAGAGCCACCCCCAACTGAAGATATTGCATTGTCCCCAATGCAATTATGCAAGATAAGATAAAAAAATAAAGGAGGTGCTCCCTGGGTGGTATCACTCATCACTGGAAGAACTGGGAGGTGCAAGCTCAAAGTCCTCCTCCTCGGACTCGTCCGGACCACAGAATTTTCTAAACGTGCTCATGATCTTGGAGAGGAACTTGCTCTTCTTCTTCTCGTACTCCCTATGCTTCTTCTGCCTCCTCTCGATCTTTCCTAGCTTGTCCTTGATGGTCTGTTGTTCCCTAGCAAGGTCGGCTACAGTCGGGAGCCTTTCCTAGCTAGTTGAACCTGAAGAAGTGCCCTCCTCGGGTGGTGCAGAAGGAAGGCCAGCTACAAGCTGGCGGACCTGTGAATCTACCCCATAGACCTGTCTAGAAATGTACCTGAGAGTAAGCGGCCCCTGCTCCAGTGGCATGATAGCTGTGGAAGTCCCAGGAGCAGCTGCAGGATCATCAGGTATCTCAATGGCATCAGGGAACTGGCCAAAAGTGGGGGCTGCCACATCAATCTTCCGCTTCTTTTGCGCATTTCCAGCTCCTTTCCTCAACAGCGGATGGATGTTTTTCTCCGGGTGTCGCTCCTTTTCATTGGGCTTTGGCACCACCCCAACATTGTAGCACAACTGGGTGATTAGTGACGGAAAGAATAGGCTCCTGGACCGCTCTGCTACCACCTCTGCCATCTCATGATAAATAATTTGCCCGACATTCACCGGTATTTCCTCCATGATGGCACATATTATTCTTGCCTTCTCAAGTGTTACCTCTGTCTCATTTTTGGACGGCATGATGCGAGCACAAATGATGGAGAGCCAAGTCTTGGCCTCTGTAGTAAACTATGCCGACTCTATCCTGGAATGATTTTTGATCCATCTGGGTGTCTGTCCGCCATGCAAATGATCAATGTACCACTGCAACCCTGCTTCTTGGGCTCGATCTCTGTAAACCTGGTTGTCAGCATTGGGCAGGTGGTAGAGTGCATTGATCGCCTCAGGACTTACCCTTACTTCTTTGCCCCTCACAGTAACTACCAACTCATCAGCAAAGTCTGCCTCCAAAGCATTAGCATAAATCTCGCGGACGACTTCATGGTTGGCTGGCCTAGGATCAGCTGCAAAACACATCCAGCCACTAGTTATCAATCTCCCATGGAACTCAGGCCATCGGTTCTCCAGTTCAGTCAGGAGGATGCCTCGTTCCCGAATCATGCCTAAGGATAATTGCTTGTCATAACGCCCAGAGCATCTAAGGGAAGAGAAGGTGGTGGCATCATAGTAATCTTCCGCGGCGGCCTGTGCACCGGGCGTTTGAATATTTTCCAAGGGTGTTGAGTCCATTTTTTTTTTAGAAGTGTAAAGTGCCTACAAAAAAAATTAATCATGTCAAATAATTATAAGGACACTTTAAGCAATGTATTTAGGGGTAATTGGGCCAAAGAAACCATTTAAAAAGCATTCGAAACCATGTTGTGCAAGCTCACTGGTTTGCTACCTGGGCGGTTATGAACTGCGATGGCAGAAAACGGTCCGCGATCGCGGAGAGCAAAGGCTGTGAAGCCCTGCGATCACAGCCCAGTTCACGCGATCGCGTTGAACAAATGGCCGCTGCCTAGGTGCTGAAGCTACGCGATCGCAGACGGATTATTGCGATCGCGATGAAGAAAATAGAAGCCCAGCAGATTTAGACCTACCCGATCGCGAAAATAGGCATCGCGATCACGGAGGTCGTCTTCATCGACCAGTGATGATTTCTTTCAGGCATACTAACAAACACAAAGTGGGTCTCATTTTGTTTTTACAAATTCAATTACCCACTCTATGGATTTCTCCCCAAATTTTACACAACTCTACACCTACACTCAACCAATCTAATAGCAAGCAAGCACACAAGAGGTAAATTGCCCAGATTTCAACAGAGGAAAAACAATTTTCAAGCCCTAAAAATCCCACTTTGGGGCTGCCCAGTTTATGAGTTCCACAAAATTTCGAAAAACAACTGAAGTATAGTGTTAGGAATCTACATACCTGGAGGGTGATGACCAAAGGATGCAACAAAGATGAAAACCAACCGGATTTATTTGGGTACAGGGGCTTGGGGGAACAGTGAAGAGCTTTTGCCTTTTTGTTCTTGGTTTACAGCAAAGAGATTGAGTATTTTAAATTTCACCAGGCGTTTTAACCCAGTCCACTTACCCGTTAACTGCGGTCGCAGTCATAGCATCGCGATCGTGATGTGTTAATCACATTGAATCCTGCGATCGCGTGTGCGTTCCTGCGATCGCGTAGAGTAAGAAATTATTCTACTCTCCGCAATCGCGTACTGGTCTCCGCGATCGCGATTCATTAAATTTTGCTGAGTTTCTTGCTGACATTCTGCGATCGCATTTTTGCATTATGAATCACATCTGCGATCGCAGAATGTGTTGGGGGCATCGCAGACTTGGGCAGAATGGTTGCCCAGCAAATATTTTGTTGTTTTGCACTGGTTTTGACCACCTGGTGCCCCCGACCTGCTCAAATCAACTCCGAAAAATGTGAAACTTGGCAGATTGGTTAGAAAAATTATAATAAGCTATTCAATAAAGGAATATTTCAATAATGACTAAAACGATGGGTTGCCTCCCACCAAGCGCCGCATTTAACGTCGTGGCACGACGCAAATTAACTTTACCACTTTTCTCGCCACTTGGATGATATGAATTGAGCGCCAAGCTTGGAATCAAGCTTGTGACCACGGGCGGTGGGGGTTGGTAAGTAGATGACCGAGTCAAGCCTCAATTTCTTCATTTTGCACTTCTTGGCCTTCATGTGAGGAATGTCATTTTGCTTTCTTGGTTCTTCAAATTGCAAGATGTATGGTATTAATTTTTGCTCCTCGCAACACTCCATTAACTCGTGTAGTTCAACTCCCGTTTTACCACACAATTCCAATGTTGAGAAATGCTTGCAATGTGCATTCAAACTTCCAACTTGCAAAGTTTTCCGGATTTTGACATCCTCATTTTCCCCCGGAATTAAGTCAATTTCAACCAAATTTTCAATTACTCCGGTTGACTCAAATTTCATATTTTTGTTGGCATCCAAAATACTCATGGAGTTGGTTGGCGGATGTTCAAGATTTGATTCCTCAAAGTAACACTCACTCTCACCCTCGGAATTGAATTCTTCTTGACTTCCATCCACACTTTCAACTTGAGATGCATGATGAGTTTCCATCAATGCTTGCATTTGATTCTCCAAGGTGCGGATGTGTTCATCATTTTGAGCCACATCATGTTTCAATTCCTCAAGAGCAAGGTTGTGCTTTTCCTCATTTTCAAGAATGGCCTCCAACATAAGCATCATCCTCTCATTTTGAGCATTTGAGAGTTCTTCTTGGCTTTGTTCAAGTGCCAAGGAAGAATTGTTAATTTCTTGGCTTTCACTCACCTCCAAGGCTTTTTGAACCTTGAAGCTTTAATCATTGCATCCATTTGTGAGTGTAGCCTTTCTAGTGCCAAATCATTTTGGAGACTAGTCTCCAAAAGTTCTTCCAAATCATTTTGCTCACGGTTTCCTTCTTCAAGTAAGCACTCCAACATGAGCTTGAACTCTCCATTTCTACCATGCTCAATTTCCTCCTCTTCATGGCCCCTAAAATTTTCATCACAAAAAGTAGATACATCAAAGTGGGGGCTCGGGGAGGGGGCGGATAAATACAAACAATCATTCCAATGACCATTTTGGCAACCACACCTATCACAAATACTCCACTCATGGGTTTGAAATAGTGCGCACAAGTCATCCCCGGATAAATTTAAACAATTTTGCCACGAGTGTGGTCCTCCACAATAAGGACAAGGGTCATCAAAATATGAACAACTACCATCCGACCAATGTTCATTATATGATGCCATATATTTTGTTTTTTTTTTTTTTTTTTTTTTTTTTATATGAAAAATTAAGAAAATAAACAAGAAAAATTAATTACACAAATATTCACAAGTTTGGATCAAAGCACTCAAGCTTACTTCTCCAACAACCAATAACCTAAGTTACGCCTATTGTTCCCCGGCAACGGCGCCAAAATTTGATACGCTCAATTTACACCTTAAAAGAGTGCAAGCGATCGTTGTCAAATATAGTAACCCAACAAGGTTGGGGTCGAATCCCACAGAGAACAATATGAGGGCGATTAGGAATGCTAGAGAGTTATCACTTATCGCGCAATACCAAACAAATAAGATTTTGGGTTTTGATAATTGTTTATAGCTAAATGCAAAAATATAAACTAGCCTAAAAGAGCGAGTAAAATGATCAATGGCAACAAGAATGAATGCATCGGAAATTACACTCAAGTAACGATCCAATGTATTTCACGATTTTACAAATATGAGTGAGTTATGTTAATTAGCCACGGATAATATTTCTTAATTAGCTTTTCCCAAAGACTAACAAGACTTCCTAAATGAATTATTCCTAGCCCAATTAGGAGATTAAGCACTTCCGGGTTTGGCTACAAGTAGTTCAATCCTATCCCTAGGTAGAATCTATAAAATGAGGGTTAAATCCTCAAGTTCTTGTTAATTAATCTTTCCCAACCCTAAATAATCTTTTCCAAAATTAATTCGGAGTTAATGGGCGAATCCTAAGGTTAGATAATCCCTTTGGAAATATTAAAGAACAAGAATAATTAAAATAACAAACACCCACTTCATAAATATAATAAAACCATTCAATACATAAGCACAACAAGGTATTTAATCCACACTTTCAATATGAATATTCCCATAAACAAGATTCAAGTGTTGGAAAAATACTACACACTTTGATATTCAATACAAAACAAGGAAATGAAGAAATAAACATAAATGGGTAAGAAATACTTAACCAAAATGATGAAATCTTCAAGACTCAAGTGTGTGTGCAAAGCCCTAGCTTCAAGACTTGCTCTTCTCTCTCAAAAGTATATTTACAAAGCCAAAGATATGTCCAAAGATATGCCAAGATGACTTCTAGGTCGAGTATATGAATGGGTTGGGGATAAAAAATGTGAAATACCAAAACTGCCTAGTTTTCGCCCAGATCGCGGAACTATGTTAGCGATCGCGTAGGCATTGCTCCTGAAATTCTGCGATCGCGTGACTACGTCTGCGATCGCGTAAGGTTTAGTCCTCAAGTTTTGCGATCGCGTGTATCCTTTTGCGATCGCGTAGTACATTTCAGAGTAAGGGTCACATTTCTTCTCCGCGATCGCATAATCAACTGTGCGATCGCGGTTCACACTCTTGTTGACTTCTGCGATCGCAG
This sequence comes from Nicotiana undulata, assembly GCA_005239495.1. Taxonomy (NCBI): domain Eukaryota; kingdom Viridiplantae; phylum Streptophyta; class Magnoliopsida; order Solanales; family Solanaceae; genus Nicotiana; species Nicotiana undulata. The sequence continues at coordinate 48,014 of ML286840.1, read as the reverse complement.
GTCAAACCTTGCGATCGTGAATAGCATCTGACTTCAATCATTTTCCTTCATTTTGGCCTATTTGGACTTGATTTCTTCCATTTCTTCTCTAAATCACATAATACCTGAAAATTGCCAATAAACCTCAGAAATGTCCTAACTTTCTATCAAAATTACACCAAAGTCTAAAAATTGAGAGGCGATAAGTTGGTAAAATACCAACTTATCAGTCTCGGGGCCCTCGGATGATTTTCGGATGCTCAACGGAGTGGTTTTGGACTTAATAAGACACCAGAAATTTTGTTGTTGGTTTCCTTCTATGCGTTCGCGTAGAGGTCACCGCGTTCGCATAGAATAGTTTTGGGGCTTCAGTGTTTTCTTCTACACGTCCGCGGTCAACTGGACACAAACGCATAGGTTGGTCAGGAAACTCTTCGTGAATGCATTGAGTTCTTCGCGTTCGCATAGGCTTAGAGGGGGGTCCCAGGGGTCAGGGGCAGTTGCTCATCGCGTTCGCAGGTAGGGGACCGCGTTCACGTAGTGTCCGTGGGCCTGTTCTCCGCGTTCGCATGGCCTGTGTCGCATTCGCGAAGGCCAATTCTGGGCCTAATGAATTTTACTCTTCGCGTTCGCGGTGGCTCATCCGCGAACGCATAGAACAATACCTGGGCAGACTATTAAATATCCAATTCGAAGGCTTCAGCCTATTTTCACCATTTTTGAATTGTGGGAGCTTGGGAGAGGCGATCTTTTAGTGACTTTTCACTTGGGTATTCTTGGTAAGTGATTTCTAACCATCATAGGTTAATTTCCATGATTCTAATCCTAAATTCCACCCTTAATTTCGAGAATTTTGAGTAGAAACTTGGGAAAGAAATGAAGAAACTTCTTAGACCAAATTTTGGGTTTTTGATTGAGTATTTGACCTCCGAGTTGAGAGATTCTTATATGGTTATACTCGTGGGGGAATGAGGGTTCGGGAAACGTAAATTTTACCCAATTCCGAGACGTGGGCCTGAGGGGCATTTTGGTCAAAATTCCTAATTTTGCGTATTAGCTTCGAATTAATTAGTTACTTTGATTTCTTGAAATGATATTTACAATATGCAATCGAATTGAATAGATTCGGGCCACCTGGAGTTGGATACTCGTGGCAAGAGAGTGGTACAGAGTTGATTTACGCAGTCGAGGTAAGTAGCTTGCCTAACTCTGTGTTGGGGATGTTTCCCTTAGGCATTTTAACTGATTTTTCACTATAAAAACCCCGGGTACGAGAGGTGACGGGTGCGTGCATGGGTATTTTACTGGATTTCCTTCGTTCTTTCTATGTCATACCTCATTTTCCATTCTATTATTATTATGATCGTTTTAAACTGAGTAGCAACTTAACATTTAAACACGTCAACAGATTTTACCTGATTTTTCACTCACTGCTACCATTTGAACCTTGATGAAGTATTTTACTCTATATTTCCTATTGTTTTCATAAACTATTGAATTTCACTACAGTCGTTATACATCTTGCATAGCATATTTAAATTGGGACTACGGACCGAGATCCGGGAGCTTTCCCCTGTACTGCATAGCATATTTATATTGGGACTACGGACCGAGATGCGGGAGCTTTCCCCTTGTACTGCATTGCATATTTACGTTGGGACTACGGGCTGAGACCCGGGAGCATTCCCCCTGTATTGCATTGCACGATTATCTATTAAGTTATATGATGTGCTGAGTTGAGGGCTACTTTACATTATTCCTTCTAGATTTATTTTAAATTTTCGTTAATTATTTCCATTTATTTGCAACTGTTAAATTATAAATGTTCTGTTTGCAACCTCAGTAGAGCCTCAATCTTACCTCGTCACTACTTGACTGGGGTTAGGCTTGACACTTACTGAGTACCGAATGTGGAGTATTCATGCCCTTCTGCGCATGCTTTCCCCATGTGCATATCCAGGTACTAGTACGCAGTACCGAAGTTAGGAGCAGCAGCAGCTTTTGGAAACCGTGAGGTATTTCTGCCACGTCCGCAGAACCTTCTGAGTCCCCTTCCTTATCCTAGTATAGTCATAGTACTTAGACATAAATACTTTCCAATTTTGTTGTATAGAGCTATAGTATACAGCTTGTGACGTTGTTGATATTCCGGGTTTTGGGCAGAGTAAAGCTGTAAATGCCGAACGGCACCGTTTAATAGTATTGTTTTGCTTTATCCTCTATTATTGTGTTCTTTTTACATTTTGATTTCCGTACATCTTAGGCTTACCTAGTCGTAGAGACTAGGTGCCGTCATGAAACCCTGCGGAGGGAAATTTGGGTCATGACAAGTTGGTATCAGAGCGTATAGGTTCATAGAAGTCCCAACATCACAAGCCAGTTTATTAGAGTCTCGCGGATCGGTGCGGAGACGTCTGTATCTATCTTCGAGAGGCTATGTAACTGTTAGGAATAATCATACTTCTTGAAATCACTTCTCGTGCTGGTTATTGTTACCAAAATTCTTAAACTCTATTCTATTCTTGCTTACAGATGGTTCGCACTCGCACCGGACGCACTGACGATCAGGCACCCGAGCCCCCAGCCAGAGCCACTAGAGGTAGGGTTCGGGGTAGAAGACGAGCACGCGGTGCAGCCCGAACACCGGCTAGAGCAGTGGTAGAGGATCCCCTAGCAGCCGCAGTTGGAGGGGCACCGGAGGTCCCTACTATCACTCCAGCCCTCCAGGAGACTTTGGCCCAGTTCATGAGTTCCTTCAGCACTCTGTCTCAGGCGGGACTACTCCCGATAGCCCCAGCTACATCACAGGCCGAGGGAGGGACGCAGACTCCCGCAGCCCGTACTCCTGAGCAGAGGATTCATATGGGGCAGGTTCCAGAGTATATCCCTATGCCTCCAGCAGCTCCAGTTCAGCATGAGTCCAGAGCAGCTGCATCGGAGTCTGAGCAGCTCTGTCTTGAGAGGTACAAGAAGTACCACCCACTTGAGTTCAGAGGATTAGCTTCAGATGACGCTCTAGGTTTTCTTGAGGGGTGTCATCGCATTCTCCGCACGTTGTGTATCGTGGAGATGAGTGGGGTCTCATTCACTGCTTTCTAGCTGAGGGGAGTAGCTTATCAGTGGTGGCGTGCTTTTGAGTTGAGCAGTCCGGACGAGGCAGCTTCACTTACTTGGGCTCAGTTCTTAGAGATGTTCCTACTTGAGTTTGTCCCTCAGAGCCTCAGGGGTGCTTGGCGTGCAGAGTTTGAGCAGTTACGTCAGGGTACTATGACTGTGTCGGAGTACGCGGTCCGTTACAGTGATTTGGCTCGTCATGCACCAACTTTGGTTGCCACCGTCAGAGAGAGGGTTTGACGCTTTATTGAGGGACTCCACCCCAGTATTCGGACCAGCATGGCCAGAGAGCTTGAGACAGATATTGCTTACCAGCATGCCGTGAGTATTGCCCGGAGGATTGAGACTATGCTAGCCCGGGACAGGGAGGAGAGAGAGGCTAAGAGGTCTCAGGAGACTAGTCACTTTTCAGGAGTTTGTACACCTGCAGCACGCTTTGGTAGGGGTTTTGTGAGTCGCCCCGTTCATTCACCTCTCCCAGCAGCCAATGGTGTTCCAGCTCCTCCTAGACCTCAGGAGCCTTATTATGCACCACCAGTATCTCAGGTGCCTTCGGCTCGAGGTGCTATCACAGGTCAGTCCAGCAGGCCAACTCAGAGTCAGCAGCAGCCGTCACGACCTCCGAGGGGTTGCTTCGAGTGTGGTGACCCTCGTCATGTGATCAGAGATTGCTCCAGAACTATGAGGGGTGCACCACCTCAGACTTATCAGGTTCCACACCTTCCACCAGGTCCTCCAGCTATTCTTCCAGCCCCAGCTGCCACCCCACCATCTCAGGCAGCTCGAGGTGGAGGTCGAGGTCGCCCTAGAAGGGGAGGCCAAGCCAGATATTATGCCCTTCCAGCCAGGTCTGAGGCCATTTCTTCAGATTCAGTCATCACAGGTATTGTCCCCGTTTGTCATAGGGACACATCGATATTATTTGATCCAGGTTCCACATATTCATATGTGTCTTCTTATTTTGCCTCGCATATGGGGATATCTCGGGATTCTTTGAGTTCCCCCATTTACGTTTCTACTCCCGTGGGAGATTCTCTTATTGTGGACCGCGTATATCGGTCGTGTTTGATTTTTATTAGTGGTTTTGAGACCAGGGCTGATTTATTATTACTCAGTATGGTAGATTTCGATGTCATCTTGGGCATGGACTGGTTGTCGCCCCACTATGCTATTCTTGATTATCGCTCCAAAACTGTGACGCTGGCTATTCCAGGACTACCGAGGTTAGAGTGTAGAGGTTCTTTAGAGTATACTCCACGTCGAGTCATTTCTTTCCTTAAGGCCCAACGGATGGTTGAAAAGGGGTGTGATGCGTATTTGGCTTATGTGAGGGATACTAGTGCTGAGACCCCTACAGTTGAGTCAGTCCTAGTTGTGAGGGACTATCCCTACATTTTTCCAGCTGATCTTCCGGGTATGCCGCCCGACAGAGACATTGATTTTGGCATTGATTTGTTGCTGGGCACTCAGCCCATTCCCATTCCTCCCTATCGCATGGATTCTCTTGAGTTAAAGGAGTTGAAGGAGAAGTTGCGAGAGTTGCTTGACAAAGGTTTCATCAGGCCCGGTGTGTCACCTTGGGGTGCTCTGGTGTTATCTGTGAAGAAAAAGGATGGTTCGATGCATATGTGCATCGACTACCGGCAGCTGAATAAGGTGACAGTGAAGAATAGGTACCCATTTCCCCGCATTGATGATTTATTTGACCAGTTACAGGGTGCTAGGGTGTTCTCCAAGATTGATCTTCGTTAGGGTTATCATCAGTTTAAGATTCAGGAGTTGGATATCCCGAAGACTGCATTCAGGACCAGATATGGCCACTATGAGTTCCTTGTTATGTCATTTGGGATGACCAATGCCCCAACAGCCTTCATGCACCTGATGCACAGCGTATTTCGGCCATATCTTGACACTTTCGTCATCGTATTCATTGACGACATCCTGGTATATTCTCAGTCCCGGGAGGACCATGAGCAGCACTTGAGGACCGTGCTTCAGACCTTGAGAGAGAAGAAGTTGTATGCCAAATTCTCTAAGTGTGAAATTTGGCTTGCTTTTGTGGCATTCTTAGGCCATGTGGTATCTTCCGACAGGATCAAGGTAGATCCGAAAAAGGTGGAGGCAGTGTAGAGTTGTCCTAGACCGTCTTCAGCTACTGAGATTCGCAGCTTCCTCGGTTTGGCCGGGTATTATCGCCGTTTTGTCGAGGGGTTTTCATCCATTTTAGCACCCATGACCAGACTGACCCAGAAGGGTGCGCCTTTTATTTGGACTGAGGAGTGTGAAAGGATCTTCCAGAAGCTCAAGACAGCCCTGACTACAGCTCCAGTGTTAGTACTACCTACTGGTTCGGGGTCCTATACCGTCTATTGTGATGCTTCGAGGATTGGCTTGGGGGCGATGTTGATGCAGGATGGTAGGGTGATTGCCTACACGTCCAGACAGTTGAAGGTGCATGAGAGAAACTACCATGTGCATGATCTTGAGTTAGCAGCGATTGTTCACGCCCTGAAGATCTAGCGTCATTATATATACGGTGTTCCCTGTGAGATATATACGGATCACCGGAGTTTACAGCACATTTTCAAGCAGAAGGATCTCAATTTGCGTTTGAGGAGGTGGTTGGAACTACTCAAGGACTATGACATCACTATATTATACCACCCGGGGAAGGCCAATGTGGTGGCCGATGCCCTGAGTCGTCGGGCGGAGAGTTTGGGTAGTTTGGCATATCTTCGTGCAACTGAGAGGCCCTTAGCCTTGGATGTTCAGTCTTTAGCCAGTCAGTTCGTGAGATTGGACCTTTCTGAGCCTCACCAGGTATTTGCTTGTGTTGTTGCTCGATCTTCTCTTTATGACCGCATTCGGGAGCGCCAGTATGATGACCCCGACCTTCGGGTCCTTCGGGATAGATTTCAGCGGGATAGTGTCAGGGATATGACTATAGCTGATGATGGTGTGTTGAGACTGCAGGACCGTATTTGTGTACCTGATGTAGATGGACTTCAGGAGTTGATTCTTGCGGAGGCCCATAGCTCGCGGTACTCCATCCATCCTAGTACCACGAAGATGTATCAGGATCTGAGACAGCACTATTGGTGGCGGAGGATGAAAAAGCATATAGTGGAGTTCGTAGCCAGATGCCTCAATTATAAACAGGTCAAGTGTGAGCATCAGAGACCAGGAGTATTACTTCAGCAGATGAGTCTTCCAGAGTGGAAGTGGGAGCGGATCACCATGGATTTTGTGGTTGGACTTCCTCGGACTCTGAGGAAGTATGATGCTATTTGGGTGATTGTGGACCGGTTGACCAAGTCAGCCCATTTCATTCCAATATTGACTACATACTCTTCTGAGAGGTTGGCCCAAATCTACGTGCGGGAGATAGTCCGGCTGCACGGTGTGCCGGTATCTATTATTTCAGACCGAGGTCCTCAGTTCACCTCGCACTTCTGGAGAGCCTTGTATAGTGAGTTGGGCACCCAGATTGATCTCAGTACAGCATTCCACCCTCAGACGGACGGATAGTCCGAGCGCACTATTCAGATTCTGGAGGATATGCTTCGTGCTTGTGTGATGGATTTTGGAGGATCATAGGATAAGTACTTGCCCCTTGCAGAGTTTGCTTATAATAACAGCTATCAGTCCAGCATTCAGATGGCGCCGTTTGAGGATTTATATGGTAGGCGGTGCAGGTCTCTAGTTGGATGGTTCGAGCCGGGCGAGGCCCGATTGTTGGGTACAGATTTAGTTAAAGATGCCTTGGACAAGGTGAAGGTGATTCAGGATAGACTTCGCACAGCCCAGTCCAGGCAGAAGAGTTATGCAGACCGGAGAGTTCGTGATTTGTCATTCATGGCTGGTGATCGGGTTTTGCTTCGGGTGTCGCCGATAAAGGGCGTCATGAGATTTGGGAAGAAGGGTAAGCTGAGTCCGAGGTTCATTGGCCCTTTTGAGATACTACGACCACTTGGGGAGGTTGCTTATGAGTTGGCATTGCCTCCCAACCTAGAAGGTGTTCATCCGTTATTCCACGTGTCTATGCTCCGGAAGTATCACGGTGACCCGACTCATGTTTTGGATTTCAGCTCAGTTCAGTTGGACAAGGATCTATCATATGTTGAGGAGCCTGTGGCCATTTTGGACAGGAAGGTTAGAAAGCTCAGATCGAAGGATATTGCTTTAGTCAAGGTACAATGGAGGGGTTATCCGGTCGAGGAGGCTACTTGGGAGACCGAGCAGGACATGCGGAGTCAGTACCCCCATCTATTCAGAGCTTCAGGTATGTTCTCTACTCGTTCGAGGACGAACGATTTTCTTAAGAGGGGGAGAATGTAACGACCCGGTCGGTCGTTTTGAGAGTTAGCGCCCCGACCCCCTAATAACTTCTTCTCCCATGACTTATTATGTTAATTGAACTTGTCGAAGCGTTGAGCGGTGAAATTCGGAGTGATTTTGGTCATATAGTCCTTTAAGGTGAATTTCAGCTTTAGAAATTGAGTCGTAGCTAAAGCTGTGTGAAGACGGATCTAGAATGGAACTCCGTCGACTCCGTTAGCTCCGTTGAGTGATTTCAGGGTTAGGAGCGTGTTCAGAATATATTTTTGAGGTCGGATGTATATTTAGGCTTGAATTGGCGAAAGTTAGAATTCCGGCGATTTCGGCCGATAGGTGAGATTTTTATATCGGACTCAGAATGGAATTTCGAAAGCGAAAGCAGGTCCGGAATGTCATTTATGAACTGCGTGCAATATTTGAGTTCATTCGGATGAGTTTAGATGTGTTTCGGCGTCGAATGTGAATTCTTGAAAATTCCTAAGTTCTTAGGCTTGAATCTATGCATATTTGAGTATTTTGATGTTATGGGACGTGTTTTTAAGGCTCGACCAAGTTTGAATAAGGTATTTGGGTTAGTTGGTAGGTTTGGTTGAGGTCTCTAGGCCTTCGGATGATTTTCGTATGCTCAACGAAGTGGTTTTGGACTTAATAAAACACTAGAAATTTTGCTGTTGGTTTCCTTCTATGCGTTCGCATAGAGGTCACCGCGTTCGCATAGAATAGTTTTGGGGCTTCAGTGTTTTCTTCTTCGCGTCCGCGGTCAGCTGGACGCAAACACATAGGTTGGTCAGGCAACTCTTCGCGAACGCATTGAGTTCTTCGCGTTCGCATAGGCTTAGAGGAGGGGTCCCAGGGGTCAGGGGCAGTTGCTCATCGCGTTCGCGTAGTGTCCGTGGGCCTGTTCTCTGCGTTCGCATGGCCTGTGTCATGTTCGCGAAGGCCAATTATGGTCCCAGTGAATTTTACTCTTCGCGTTCGCGGTGGCTCATCCGCGAACGCATAGAACAATACCTGGGCAAACTATTAAATATCCAATTCGAAGGTTTAAGCCTATTTTTACCATTTTTGAATTGTGGGAGCTCGGGAGAGGCGATCTTTGAGGGACTTTTCACCTGGGTAATCCTGGTAAGTGATTTCTATCCATCATAGGTTAATTTCCATGATTCTAATCCTAAATTCCTCCCTTAATTTCGAGAATTTTGAGTAGAAACTTGGGAAAGAAATGAAGAAACTTCTTAGACCAAATTTTGGATTTTAAATTGAGTACTTGACTTCCGATTTGAGAGATTCTTATATGGTTAGACTCGTGGGGGAATGAGGGTTCGGGAAACGTAAATTTTACCCGATTCCGAGACATGGGCCCGAGGGGCATTTTGGTCAAAATTCCTAATTTCGCGTATTAGCTTCGAATTAATTAGTTACTTTGATTTCTTGAAATGATATTTACAATATGCAATCGAATTGAATAGATTCGGGCCACCTGGAGTTGGATACTCGTGGCAAGAGAGTGGTACAGAGTTGATTTACGCAACCGAGGTAAGTGGCTTGCCTAACTCTGTGTTGGGGATGTTTCCCTTAGGCATTTTAACTGATTTTTCACTATAAAAACCCCGTGTACGTAAGGTGACGGGTCCGTGCATGGGTTATTTGACTGGATTTCTTTCGTTCTTTCTATATCATTACTCATTTTCCATTATATTCTTATTGTGATCGTTTTAAACTGAGTAGCAACTTAAGATTTAAACACGTCAACCGATTTTACCTGATTTTTCACTCACTGCTACCATTTGAACCTTGATGAAGTATTTTACTCTATATTGCCTACTGTTTTCATAAACTATTGAATTTCGTTGCATCCGTTATACATCTTGCATAGCACATTTAAATTGGGACTACAGACCAAGATCCGGGAGCTTTCCCCCTGTACTGCATATCATATTTAAATTGGGACTACGGACCGAGATGCGGGAGCTTTCCCCTTGTACTGCATTGCATATTTACGTTGGTACTACGGGCTGAGACCCGGGAGCATTCCCCCTGTATTGCATTGCACGATTATCTATTAAGTTATATGATGTGCTGAGTTGAGGGCTACTTTACATTATTCCTTCTAGCTTTATTTTAAATTTTCGTTAATTATTTCCATTTATTTGCAACTGTTAAATTATAACTGTTCTATTTGCAACCTCAGTAGAGCCTTAATCTGACCTCGTCACTACTTGACTAGGGTTAGTCTTGGCACTTACTGAGTACCGAATGTGGAGTACTCACGCTCTTCTGCGCATGTTTTCCCCATGTGCAGATCCAGGTACCAATACGCAGTACCGAAGTTAGGAGCAGCAGCAGCTTTTGGAGACCGTGAGGTATTTCTGCCGCATCCGCAGAACCTTCTGAGTCCCCTTCCTTATCCTAGTATAGTCATAGTACTTATACTTACCAATTTCGTTGTATAGAGCTATAGTATACAGCTTGTGACATTGTTAATATTCCGAGTTTTGGGCAGAGTAAAGTTGAAATGCCAAGCGGCACAGTTTAATAGTATTGTTTTGCTTTATCCTCTATTATTGTGTTGTTTTTACATTTTGATTTCCGCACATCTTAGGCTTACCTAGTCGTAGAGACTAGGTGCCGTCACGAAACCCTACGGAGGGAAATTTGGGTCGTGACATGGGTAAAATCATATATCTGGCTCAATAATGAAATGCCTCTATCACATCCTAGATTGAACAAGACTGGTATTTCTCTTTGCAAAAACACATGGAAAGTTCTAGACATCAACTGACATGCACATAATATCAATAATAACCTCACACTCACATTGGCACATAACTTACTCAAGACCGGATCTATCCCGACTCTCTAGTCAAAGTAGTTAAGTAAAGTTGAGATCAAACAAATTAAGGTACTTATATATGAGTCAAGAACTGACCTAGGCGTCATAAATAAAGCACTCACTATTCTCAAGGCATACGCAAATTCAAGAAGAATTATCTTCATTTAACACCATAGCACAAGAATTCTCTATTCCTAATAAAAGAAAAATTAACTACACTCGGTTCAAGAAAACCCCTTGAAAAAGAACCGCGGCTTAAACAAAAACCAAGGAAAATTGTTACACTACCTAAGAAAATAAAAAAAATATGAAAGACATTTTTTTAATATGACGAATCGATAGTTCGTCTTGAGTACTATCCCTCATTTCTGAGTTTCGAGACCTCCGTTATTTTTGTTGATATTTCTTGGTTTGTGTGCATTGTCCTTGTCGCTTTTTGAATGCTTTTATGCATTTGCGAGGTCTGACTAGCAATTGTGAGTCTCGCTTTTGTGGACAAAGGTTTGCATTTGCGAGTAAGGTCTGGGATTGGGTAACCACGCATTTGCGAGGAAATAGTTCGCAATTGCGAACATCCAAGGATCGATTTTGCGAGCATGTAGTCGCATTTGTGACGCCTGGCAAAATAGAATATCTTCGAAATTGTGAATATATTGGCTACATTTGCGAAGGTTGGTTATTCGCATTTGCGATCACTTTTGTCGCATTTGCAACATCTGGGCTCTTGATGCATAGTTCGCATTTGCGACCTGTGTTTCACATTCGCGATAGTCGCAATTACGAACAAGGCATCACAATTGCGACATCTGCAGGTGGGTAAAGGAGGGTAAAATCGGGACATAGCTCATATTACACCATTTCTCAATCCTAAACACTCTAAAGGCGATTTACCTAGAAAGTTTTCTTCCCAAATCCATTGTTAAGTAACTTTGATCCATTTCTTTTAAATTCCCCATTACTTTTTATGAGATTTCAACATCAAATTTAGGATTTCAATGGTAAAAACTAGGAATTTAGGTTTAGACCTCAAATTGAGGTTGGATTTCAAAACAATCACATAACCGGACTCGAGGGTGAATGGGTAATCAAATTTTTGGTCAGAATCTCGGGTTTTGACCAAGCAAGTCGGGGGTTGACTTTTATTGACTATTTCAAAAATGATCAAAATTGAACCTTTTTCATTGATGGGTAGTTTCTAAAGCTTATTTTGAATCATTCGATCGATAATTTGCGAGATTCGGTTGGTTTGGAGGCTTGTTCAAAAGGCAAGGCCGTGGTTGGTTGATTGCTTTGATTCACGGAGTAAGATAAGTATTGGGTCTAACCTTGGCTTGAGAGAATTAGGATTCATGAACTACGTGTTATATGAATTAAGTGTGGAAACGACGTATATGCAAGGTGACAAGTGTATATACACCGTTATGGGATTTAACATGCGGGAATTTGATATTTATTTCCATGATTTAGTTTATTCATGATATTCTTGCTTCTTGCCTTAATTGTTACATGTCTTTGATTGACTTCCATGCCATATATGTTACTTGTCATTTAATTGTCCATTTATCTAAATTTGTCTGTTCTTTCCATGAATCCTGCTTATTTGCTATCTGCTCGTACCTGTCTTAATTGTATACTTCAATTGTCACATGTTTTACTTGTTCTATTATTTTGAAATATTTGTTGCATTCTATAATGTGGTTTCACTTGTGCGAGTTGTTTAGTTGTTAGATACCGATGAATCCGTAAAGTTGAGACTTCGAGTTGTTAGAGATTCTTTGATTATTCTGTGGTTCTTTGTTGTCTTGTACATTTACCCTCTTGATGTAGAAATTCTTGTAAACTTGGTTGTTGAATTTCTTATGTTGATTATTGAAATTATTTGGGAAGCGGGTTGCACGCTGCAATAGAAATTGAAATGTAATTAACTCATATGGTGGAATAAGAACGAATTATGATATGGACAGATGATGATATGGTGGGATCAGGTTGGGCGCCGTAACTTATTGCATATGTGGTACTTGTTTGTGATTGTTGAATTAGCCTCGGCATTGTGATATGAGACTATGAGAATTGTTATTCTGGGCTCTTTGTTAGTTGAATTTCAAGTTCATTTTTATGAGTTAATTGCTTTACTTCCATTTCATGTTTTCTTGTCATTATTAGTTTTATTATTGCGTACAGGTTATTGTAAGTGGGACGCCTTAGCCTAGTCAATACTTTGTCGAGGTTAGGCTCAACACTTATCGAGTACATGGGGTCGGTTGTACTCATACTACACTCTAAAGTTCTTTTGTAGATACTGGAGTTGATCCTAGCAGCGCACCGTGAGACTGCCCAGATCCAGCTACTTGTGGAGACTTGAGGTATAGTTGCACGACATCCGCAACCTTAAAATCCCCTTTTATTTCATTATTGATGTTTATTTAGATTCAAACAGTTGTGTTTATTCAGACTATTATCTGTAGCACTCTAGACGCTCATGTATTCGTGACTCTAGTCTCTAGGATTGTATTCAGATTACGTTGTTCAGAAGTTCATCACATTATATCAAACTATTCGGTTTTCGTTGTTAATATTTGAATTGTTAAAACTGGTTAATAAATTTAGCTAACATTGTCTTGCCTAGCAAGTGAAATTCTAGGCGTCATCACGGTCCTGAGGGTGGGTATTCCAGGTCTTGACATATTTCTTCGACTTTGATCACTCAAGAAGACAGTCGAGGAAATCCATCCCCGGGAAAAGTCAAAAAAGAATTCACCAATACTAAGGGAAACACACACAAAGATAAAAGAACAAAAATTCTAGATATACACATACATATTTACATCCCCCATCACACACTTTAAATTGTGACATGTCCCCATGACACACAAATAAAAAGCAAGAGGCAAAGGAAACTCCCCTGAATCATCTAGTCTAGGTTTGAATCAATGTCGGGGTCCACTTTATACGCCCGACCCAGTGCACACATTCATGCTGAAAGTTTCTTTTCTACCTTCTTCGGGTGCAACCCACACTTGTCATGCTTATCCTCTCGGTCTCTTTTAGGGCCTTTGCCTTGAACTTAGAGTGTGCCGCCGACTCATCTCTAGGTTCCCCTATTGCTTACTTCATCTTGAACGCCACTATTTCTTCCCCCATTCTTAGCATAATCTACCTTCCCTGAATGTCCAGAATAGCTCTGCTAGTAGCCAAGACATGTCTCCTTAAAGTCATATGGACCTCCTTGTTCTCTTCCATGTTCACCATGATGAAGTCCACAGTGAACGCAAATTTGTCCACCCGAACTAGAACATCTTCCATTATTCATTCAGGTATTATTATGGTCTGATTCGCTAGTTGCAAATATACAGGTACATGCTTGATTGGCCCAATCTCTCTCTCAAGCTTCCTGAAAATAGACAAAGGCGTAAGATTAATAGAAGCACCTGAATCATACAAATATTTTTAAAAATTAGATTTCCTAAAGAGCAAGGTATAGTAATGGATCTCCACACTCTCCAGGAAGCTTATTTTGCAGAATAACACTACAATTCTATGTGAGCTTGACTACCGATGTTTCCTCCACTTTCTGCTTGTTGGAAAATATCTCCTTCAAGAACTTGGCATATGTTGACATTTGTGAGAGCACCTCTTTGGATGGTTGATTAACATGCACCTGCTGGAGCACTTCTACAACACACCCAAATTGTTGTCCAACTTCTCTTCTTTGCTTCTGGGGAAAAGGTAAAGCTAGCATGTACTTGCTTTCCTCAGTCTCCTCATTCATTGAATTCCCAATCCTTTTTTTTTTCCAGAGCTCTAGTCCTCCCCTTGTTCTTCAGACCATCATCTGGATCTACCCTCACTTCACCTTCTTGATTGTCGTTATTTTTCTGCTCCCCCACAATCTCCATTTGTCTTTTCAATTAACTCACTCTTTTGTTTTGCTATTGGTTCCTTCGACACTTTCCTATTTCTCAAGGATACCGCATTTATTGTTTCTTTTGGATTGCTTTTGGTATCAGCAGGGAAAGTTCCTAGAACCCTTTCAGAGAATAGATTAACAAGTTGCCCCACCTGTCTTTTCAAGTTTCGAATGGATGTGCCCTGTTCTCGGATAGTTGTACCATGAGTTTCAAGCCTCTCATCTGTCTTAATAATAAAGGACTTCATTAGATCTTCCATGCTAGACTGATTAGACTATGGAGACTGGTATTGTTGCCTCTACTAGTTTTGAAATCCTGAAGTTCCTTGTCCCTAAAGTCTCGGATTACTCTACTGCCATAAGTTCAAACTACCACTTGGTGAAATCCAGGAAAAACCTGGGTGCCTCTTCCCCGTGGAGTTAAAATTATTAACACTTTGGTAGTTGCCTTTGTCAAAGCTTCCCACAGCATTTACCACTTCATCTATAGTAGAGGCCTAACACTCATGCGTTGGATGACCCATTCCACAAAAGTCACAAATTGATGATGGTTGGCTCTTAACCTTGCATAAGGTCAAATTTATTATCTCTTTAGACGTGGTGTCTAGATGGGCTTGCACTGATATGTTACAGTCTACCTGGTGAACCACAGCTGATTTTCTTCGATCATTACTCTCAACGGGCCATTGGTTATCATCTTCAGAGTTCGTCGTGAGGAGGGTGTCATTCCATCCCAAAAGTCCTAGAGTTACATCCACAATTTGATTCCATTATGCTAACACTTTAAAATTATCTCCTTGAATCTTTCCCGAGCTTCGAAGACTGTTTCAATGTCATTCTGGCAGAAGTTGTGGGTTTCCCTTCTAAATTTTACTATTTTTGTGGGTGGTAAGTACTTGTCAAGAAACATTTTTGTCATATCTTCCTATGTCCTGATCGACCCATTAGTAAGCTTCGAAGCCAGTGCTCCGCACCATCCTTTAGTGAAAAGGGTAATGCCCTTAAGTAGAGACATTCCATTGTACTGAAAGGTGTTTATGATTTCTTCAAAGTCCATCAAGTGAGTGTTAGGATCTTCATTCACCTTCCCTCTAAAGACAAAGTTGTTCTGGATGGTTTGAAGCAAATCTTGCTTCAACTCAAAATTATTTGCTGCTATGGGTAGAGGTCTGACACTTGACAGTCCCGGATTGTAGACTGATCTGGCATATTCACCTAATGCTCTCCCAGGCTTGGGAGCATTAATTTCGAAATGGTCTTCAACCAGGGGTCGATTTAGATTGAATCTTCGACCCCAATCCTCTTTGACAGTCTCTTTAGTAGCTTTAAGGGCTGCTTCAACTGCAACCTAACTTGTTCTCTATGTTGTGCTGCCTCTCTTGCAGCTAAGTCTGCTCCATCATCACCGTTCTTTGCTATGTGTTCTTGGATTGAAGGTTGCCCCAAGAATTTTTTGGTGAGTTCTTTCTCTTTCCTCAACTATAGTAGACTATTTTCCACCTGTGGATCTTATGGAATCACTTCTTTTGAAGAAGATCGAGTCATATACCAGTAAGTTAAAGTTGTTGCCTACACACAAGTGAGAAAAACATAAATACTAGAAAATAAAATTGGTTCTTGGATTAGCACCAAAAACTATTCAAAATAATATTGATTGCCAATCCCTGACAACGGCACCAAAATTTTGACGAGCGCAAAACACAACACGAAATTGATACTCGCTAGCCAAAGATAGTATAGTTTAATTATCGTCTCGCATGGATTGACATTAAACAATGTTCAAATAATTTCTGCCTTAAATGCTATTCAGGATGATTAACACTTTGATTGGAATGATTATGAACTAAAGTTAACTATTAAACCTAAGCAATTAATAATTGATCACAGAAAACTAGAACTGAGCAACACAGAAATATCAATGGGAGAAATAAGGGCCGTGACAGGATAGATGCGAGATAGCTATTCGGGACCTGACTCTAGTTCAACTTACTCTAATGTTTTAATGATTCTCACGGGTTTACTCGATGATTAGTCCAAATCTGTAGCCAAGACTCATCTCACGGTTAGATCTTAATCTACGAGGTGAACTAATATAAAGCACTGTGAAATTATGCAAGAACACGTTAATGGACTAGTCTCTAGGAAAACGTCTCTAGAATATTCTTCTAAATTAGTTTAATCAATAATTCAAAAAGCTCTCTCGATTACTTAGAAGAATCGCTAAATTAAACTAAATCAAATAATGCAAAGACAATCATCAAAATATTCCTTTTCGATTAAATAATTCGGTAAACAAAATTGCAATCAATTCAAAGCTCCATAAATGAATCATGCAAATAACTAGAGTTAAAATCTACAAATTTCCATCAAAACACCATATCCGTCAAACCCTAAAGTAACATACTCCATAATTATGGATAAAGTCATCACACATTAAGTTGAAGAATAAGAAAACATGAATTCAATCTAAATTCAGGTGTTGAGTTGAGGAAAGAATGATGAATCCTTCTGCTTTAAGTCTCTCGTGCTCTTCCAATCTTCCGTAGGACAAAGGTTCCCTAAAAATTATACTTTTGGAGTATTTATATCATGTAGGAACGAGCCGGGACGAAACTATCCTTTTCAAGTCGAAGTGGGAAAATTGGACCACAAAAATACACTAATGCGTCGCGCCCTTCGTCGCGCTAGTGGAACGGTCCAAAGAGCATATATTTGCCAGACAGGCAGCTTTGCGCTGCCGCGCCGCGCCTTACGTCGCGGTAGTGCAATTTTCTCAGAGTAATTATTTCGTGAACCTTTTGATATCCAGACTTGGTCCTCGACCCCCGAACGCGATCCCAGTTTAATTACTTGGTTTTTTATTCAGACTTCAAAGCTTTAAATTATTCGATTTAGCTCCACATCATCTTCTTAACTTGGAATCATGTCCTGCAAGGCATAAAACACGCAATAGGTGCAAATCACCATTATTTAAGCTCAACCACAAGTAAAGTGCAGTAATCAGAGTGCAAAACATGACTAAAATACAGGTTTCAAGCCTACCATCAGATTTCCGCATCCGTGGACCTCCCTCGCAGAAGAGACCAAACTGCACAAAAGCAACTACTGCCTAACCAGACTCTTCTTCGCATTTGCGAATCTCCTGCTCGCATGTGTGACTTCGCACCTGCGCAACACATCTCCGAAGGTGTGATGCACCAACACTAGACATGCTCACAAATATCAAAATGGTCTAGAACCCTTGCGTATATACTCGAGCCCTCTGGGACCCCGTGCAATACCAACAAGTCCTAATACCTCCCCCAAACCTATTCAAAGGCTCAAAACACCCTAATTAATATCAAACCCAAGAATCGTCGATCAAACACAAGTTGAACTTCGATTAAGTTCAATAACTTATAAATTTCACACCAAGCGTCCGATACAAGTCTAATTAATCTGGATTACATCCAAAATTTGCACACAAGTCCCAAATGACAAAACAAACATATTCCAAGTCCTTGAACAATAATCTAAAATCTATATCATCAAAGTCAACTCCAAGTCAAACTTGTGAACTCTCCATACCTTCAAATTGTCAATTTTCGATAAATTGTGCCAAAACATCATAGGAACCTCCAAATTCAAATCCAGGAATACGTCTAAGTCCAAAATTACTATAAGTACGTATTGGAACCATCAAATTATCATTTCTTAACATATATTTTAAATACCTTATTACAAATATCTAGTATTTATTATATACATACATATATGTATGTATGTATGTATGTATGTATGTATGTATGTATGTATGTATGTATTTATCATAAATTAATGAGTTAGTAAAAATTAAAGCACTATTGCAATTTTGATTAATCCATTTAAGGAATAATATTATTTATTTGGAAGATACTTGGTACTACTTTTGATATATTATTTATAAATTTTATTATATTATTTAATATATTTCAATAGGTTAATTTGAAAAAATATATATTTAACTATGCAATTTTACTTATCCAGCCAAATATGACAGTGAAAATTACATTACAATTATGTTCTTGCAAATAAATAGGTCATTATAATTGCTATACAATTATATGATTATCAAAGCGTATAATTACTATCTTAATAATTACACAACCACGTTATTACAAAAAAAAAAGGAAAAGAAGAGAAGCTTCCTCTTCACCTGTTTTTCCTTTTCCGACCGTAAAAGCCAAAACACAAGTGCAAGAGTCACATTTTTTCCCTTCCGGTTTTCGGGAAACATAAAACTGAATTAAAAACTCTAAAAAAAATAAAAAAAATAAAAAAAATAAAAATTAAGCTAATAAAAACCAACAAGAACAAGAGACTAGTTGGTGGCATAATTGAACCCCCAAAGTTTCATTATTTTCATTTACTGCACTTAATTTCTCCGAACTAAAATCTCGCCGATCATCAATCCCCGATTATCCTTACAATATACAAAATCCACCCCTTTCGACGTAATCTCAGGCGGTCATCATATCTTCGAGATCGCTTTCCTTTTGTTTTACACTTAGTTGACTTCAGCTTTATCGTAATTCTAGGGTTTGAGGATTTTGAAGTATCGACTTGATGCAGCAATTTGTAAGTAACTAGTCATGTCAAAGTTTTAGATTGTAACATTTTGCGATTTATTCATGGCAAGCGCCGGTGAGGAAGACAACGACGCTGTACTCAGCGACGTCGAGGCGGATGATCCGCTACCTATTAATATATATTCTCCGCCACCGGAAGATGTCTCAATTGAGAAATTCCATGAGATTCTTGCGGAGCTGGATAGAGAGCGGCAATCTCGATTAGCCGCAGAGAATTCTAAATCGGAATTGCAAGTTTCGTTTAACAGATTGAGAGTTCTCGCTCATGAAGCAATCAAAAAGCGCGATGAGCACTCGAGACAACGCGATGAAGCATTACGGGAAAAGGAAGAAGTTTCTAGAGCAGTCGAGAAGATAACGGATGAACTAAAAGAAGCAATTAAGCAGAAAGATGATTTTGTTAAGCAGTTAGAGGAAGTGAAAAAGACCAAAGAATCAATGAGAACTGAGATGGAAACTTCTGGTTCAATGTTAGTTAGTGGAATTGATAAAATATCTGGAAAAGTTAGTCAATTTAAGAATTTTGTAGCTGGTGGATTACCTAGGTCACAGAAATACACGGGATTGCCAGCTGTCTCGTATGGCGTGATCAAACGGACGAATGAGATTGTAGAGGAGCTTTTAAGACAGATTGAGTCAACAACAAAGTCAAGGAACGAGGCACGGGAACAAATGGAACATAGGAATTACGAAATTGCTATTGAAGTTTCAGAGTTAGAGGCGAAGATTAGTGGTTTGAGAGAGGAGGTTGCGAAGAAAGCTTCAGTTGTTGACAGTTTAGAGAAATCTGTAAGTGAAAAAGATGAGAAACTATCGGAGTTGGAAGGAGTGATGCGTGAGAAGCAAAATGCATTGGAGAGTGAAGTGGTTGGATTGAGGGATTTGGTGAGTGAATACGAGGGTAGGTTAAGCAGTTCAGAAACAAAGCTGGAAATGCAAAGACCATTACTTGCTGAGCAACTGAAATATGTTGGGAATATACACGAACAGATATATAATGCTGTTAAGGTTGTTGATGCGAGGAAGGCATCTGAGTTGTCGGAATCCTTGTTTCTTGCGCAAGAGATGGACATGGAAGAGAATATAAGGGCGGTTTTAGCAGGATTGGAATCTATATATGAAATGAGTGAATTTGTTGTCAATAAAACGAGGGATTTGCTAGAGGAGAGGAGCCGTGAAGTGAAAAACCTAGATGAGTCAGTTTCTCAGTTAGTAAAAGAAAAAGAACAAATTGGGTCTTTACTGAGAAGTGCTCTTTCAAAGAGAATTTCAGTGGATTTATCATCCAAAACAAATGAATTGTTTAAGATAGCGGAAAATGGATTGAGAGAAGCTGGGATAAATTACAAGTTCAATAATCGTGTTGATGATGCCAAGATCCCTGCTTCTGATAATAAAAATGATGCAGCGAATACAGAAGAGGATGAAGTATATGCTTTGGTAAGTCTATTTTGGTACTAATTTGTGTTCAAAGTTTCTTGTTATTTTATTAACTAATTGATGTTCTTGATGTAGGCTGGTGCATTAGAAAATATAATTAGGCAGTCTCAGGTTGAGATCATTGACCTAAAACATAGTGTGGAAGAGCTAAGGTACCTCCTGTTCAAAGCTTATATTGGGTTAACTGTTTTTTGAGCCGCATTTCATCACTATGTGATGCTACTTGGCTTGAGCGAGCGGATCTGATGCATGGCCCCTTTGTCTTCTTTTTCTCCTCTAGAAACACTGGAGTATGACTTAGCCTATCCTTGTCCTGACTTTGTTGTTTTATAATTTTGCTTTACTGAATCAAAGGGCAGAGTCAAGTTTATTGAAGGAACATGTGGAAACTCAAGTGAAGGAACTCAGTCAATGGAAGCAACGTGTGGAGGAACTTGAAGAGAAGGAGAGGGTGGCAAATGAAAATGTAATGCACTGCCAAATCTCAATATATTATTTCATGATACTGGTATTTGGTTCATAGAGTTTGATGTCATTTGTGGAGGTTTGCGTACGAGAATTCTGGAAAGCTCATATGCATATGTGATCCTTTTTGTCTTATTATCTTACAAATAACTTTCTCATTGTAGGTTGAAGGGCTTATGATGGACATCACTGCCGCTGAAGAAGAAATTACACGGTGGAAAGTCGCTGCACAGCAAGAAGCTGCTGCAGGTAAAGCTGTTGAACAAGAGTGTGAGGCACAGGTAATTGATTCTTAAACGCTCTTAATGTAATTTAACTAATGATTGTGAAAGTCATAAATGCATTTCTAACGAGTGGAATCTGATCTCTATTAAACTGGTCCGGGAAAACATTTGTCGTGCTGGGGGTTTCTGTTTTTATGCAGTTCTGTTTTCCACTAGACACAAGCTGACACATGCTGTCACAGTTGTGGTTGTTTATTCAATTGCTAAGACACTGTTAGCAAGTTTCTGACTTATATGTGAGGCTGAAATTGGTTACTTCATCAGTACTGCCAAAGTCTTTCAACTTATGTATCAACTATTGTATTTTAGAATGAAGATAAATCATCTGCTTCGGGCAGTTATTTCTTCCAACCAGACACCTTTTCATGGGTTTGAAGTGTAACCCTTGTTTCGTTTGGCCTTTAAATTGAACGTTTTGGAATGATAAACGATATTTACAACCAGTGTTATCAAAGGCGCGCTTAAGCCCGGAAGCGAGGCTCAAATCATGTTGAGCGCTTCGCCTCGCTTAGCTGGCGTTTCAGTATTGTCCTCAAGGCTCTAAGACATACTTTTCCTTGGCAATTAGCGTAATCCTGAAGACGGACACTAAGCAATTGATATTTCACTTTATCATAAAAAAATTTCAATTTTTTTGTCCATATATTTGGTATTCATGCTTATAGATATAAGTCTTGGACTACACATACATATTTGTTATTTTTCTCCATTAACACCTTTTTTGATTAAAGCCCACACTTTATTTGTGCTTAAAGCCCTAACCGACGAAAGAGCTTTTTTGTGCTTTTCGCCTTTAATAACACTGTTTACAACTTCATGAAAAGAGGTGGATCTTAAAAGTTGTTTTAGTAATGTTCTTCTCTTTCCCCTTTTTCTTCCTTTTTTTTGTGG
>ML286840.1:0-26063 GCA_005239495.1 Nicotiana undulata | reverse complement strand
GGGGGGTCAGTGTGAAGAGGTGGTTAGTGGCTTGCGTTTCTCAATTTTTAGTCGCTGAATCTCCCTTTTGCGAGTTTGTCAGGCATGTTGATGCTTAATTGTTACTTGGGGCATGTCAAGGAACAAAATTCTATGTCAAATCTGTATTATCCTGCTATTAAGTAAAGATGACAATGTAATGTTGTAAAATGGATATTTTGGCTTCGGGATTTGAGAGTGCGCCTCTTAGCCTAGAGTACAGTGATACTGCTGTTCTAACAGCTTATAGCTAAACATTTAATGCTAGAGGTTATTTTGGATAGCCATGAGTCAAAAAAGTTCTCAAATTGCGTTGCGATCTATCTCAATCTTGAATGAGATATAAAGATAAGAAAGCCAAAAATATTCAATTTTTCAAAGTTCTGTTTCAGAAGATGAATGTAGCCAAGATGAGAATGTTGCGATGGATGTGCGGGCACATTAGGTTGGACAAGATTAGGAATGAGGTTATTCGGGAGAGAGTGGGCGTGGCCCCTATGGAAGATAAGACGCGTGAAGCGAGACATAGATGGTTCGGGCATGTGAGAAGGAGAAGCCTAGATGCCCCAGTGAGGAGGTGCGAACGGCTGGTCCTGGCAAGTAGGAGAAGAGGTTGAGGGCGGCAAAAAAAGTACTGGGGAGAGGTGACCAGGCAGGACATGGCGTGACTTCAGCTTACTGAGGACATGGCCCTTGACAGGAGGGTATGGAGGTCAAAGATTAGGGTAGAAGGGTAATAGGTCGTCGTCGTGTGCTTTTCTGATCTATTCCAGGTTTATTAGGGCTAACTGACTAGTACATTGTCTTCGACTCTTAGAATGCTAGTATTAAGGTTGTTTTAGTACTATCTTCCGCTTCAGTTTTCTAGTACCCTGTCGTGTTACTGATTGTGGCTATTAGTTTTGCTATTGCTTATTTTTTTCCGGTCCTTGCGTTGTTGATATCATTTTCCTTGGCCTTGTTGTCGTTATCTACTTGTTCCTATTCTTCCTCTCGAGCCGAGTGTCTTTCGGAAACACCCTATGTGCCCTCCAGGGTAAGGGTAAGGTCTGCGTACACATTACCCTCCGCAGACCCCACTTGTATGATCCCACTGAGTTATTGTTTTTAAAAAAAAAAATTCAACTCCAAAGTCTCTGAGTAATTTTTATTGCTAGCAGGAGTAAGTACGTTGTGATATAAAAAGGAAAGAGAGGTGAAATTTCATATTATCAAGAAAGTTGGCCAAAGCATGTAAAAGCACATAAGAACCTACCATGTGTAGTGGGCTCGACACCCTTATGTAAGCTATGCTTTTCGTAATCAGCAATTTATTCAATGAATGTGTATAGAGCCGAAAGGATATAGAAGATTCACACAAACAGGCCCAACTAGTTGGGTTTTGAGGCCAGGTTGATTGATTGATTGATTTGGATTCTAGATGATATGTCTGTTGGCTCTCTTTAGAGATAGAATTTCCTTAGATAATTGAGATCCCTTTGCTGTCAGGTTTCTTTTTACGGAAAAGGGCCACATATGCCAGTGAACTATGCGAATTAGGACAGATATGCCCGTTGTTAATAGTTTGGACAGATATGCCCAATCCGTCCAATACTTGCTCATTCATGCCCTTAGTTTAACGGAACAACTATTTTGTCTTTCTTAAAAAATTAATAACTAGACCCAAATCAAAATCTGCTGACCCGATTTGTTAGGACCCGGCCCACCCTTATTTCAAGATATTTTTTGATATATTATTTTTGTTTGATTGAGAAATTGTGTGATAATCATATTTATTTATTTGACTAATTTGATAATCGATTTTTTTTTGTTATACATCATTTCGGGAAGTAATCTTACAAAAAGTAGTAATTGATATTTGTTTTATTTTAATAATATAATATTCAAATTAGTTTGTGCTTTCTTCAATCATTTTACCATCTATTTTTATTTTTCTCACAATATATTTGTATTTTTCACCAATACAAATACAAATAACTCCATGTTCACTATAACTTGACTTGATGGATCCGTTTTTTGTTTAAATAAGTGAACATTATATGTTTGATTATTAGTTTATTGGATTATTTTATGCATTACAAATTTTTTACTACGAAATAAGTAATAAATTGTTAAAACAATGGTGCTTCTTTTTCATTTTTATTATTTAATTATTTCATATAAAATATTATTTCATAACAAGCACCACTGGAAAAAAATAAAAATAGATAGTAAAATGATTGAAGAAAGCACACTAATTCGAATATTATATTATTAAAATAATAAATAAATATCAATTACTACTTTTAGTAGGATCACTTCCCGAAATGATGTATAACAAAAAAGTATCGGTAAGGGTGGGTCGGGTCAGCAGATTTTGGTTGGGTCCGGTTATTAATTATTTAAGAAAGACAAAATAATGGTTCCGTTAAACTAAGGGCATGGGTGAGCAAGTTTTGGACGGATTGGGCATATCTGTGTCAATCTATTAACGACGGG
Organism: Nicotiana undulata; assembly: GCA_005239495.1. Classification (NCBI taxonomy): domain Eukaryota; kingdom Viridiplantae; phylum Streptophyta; class Magnoliopsida; order Solanales; family Solanaceae; genus Nicotiana; species Nicotiana undulata. The sequence continues at coordinate 23,567 of ML286840.1, read as the reverse complement.
CATATCTGTCCTAATTCGCATAGTTCACTGGCATATATGACCCTTTTCCGTTCTTTTTATTCTCCTGGTCAAGAGTTTGTTCCTTTAGAAAGGACAGACGATCAGAACAACATCTAGGGAAAAGAAGGCCATACCCAATGAGTTCTCTCTTCTGACAAAAGATACTTGTGATTTTTCCTGTTATATAGTGTTACTTATCAAAGAAGGAAGGAATAATAGATCTGGAAAAAAATCCCAGAAGAAATAGAAGTCCACTACAGAAATAGAAGCGCGATATCATCACCCGTCCCAAAAGATTAACTGAAATAAAATAGAAGAGCATTGCCTTCTGCTAGAGCAACATGCTTCGGCAAACAACAAGTATGTGAGTCCTGTTTTATGTTTTTATGATATACTCTCCTCTATGTCTCTCTATAGTTGAATATGAAGGACTAAAAATAGTTTAAAATATGAATATTTGTGACGATCCAAAATCCCACCAAGGTCGTTATGACGCCTAACTCAACCTGCTAGGCGAATCAACATGCATAACCAACAAATCCGGATACCATAGAGATATAAACAAGTCTAAACATGGATAAGATCATAACATAAGTCTAAATCTGTTAATACATAAGTGCGGAATACTCCAAATACAACCCCCAGGGACTGGTAATACAAGTCATGAGCGACTATAGATGGAGAAATACAACATTCTCAAAATATAACTGTCTGAAATAAAGGAAAGAAATAGATTAGAGAGGCGGTGACTCCAAAAGCTGCGGATCCAAGCAAGGTAGCTCACCACGAAGTCCCCAAGTGTTAGCCTGATGCTATCTTATGGGTCCCGGTAGTACCAGGAACAAAGTTTGCACAAAAATGTGTAGAAGTGTAGCATGGGCACAATAATCCACATGTACTCAGTAAGTATGAAATCTAACCCCAATGAAATAGTGGCGAGGTTTTGATAAAAGATTCTCATTTTCCATAACATGTGCAGTTCACAATAACAAAGAAACAAACAAGGAACATCAAATATAAAAAATAAGGTGTACAGTCAAAGTAGCATATAATAAGCATGCTTTCTCATATAATATGATCAAAAGCATATGCCAATGCATCAAATCCACATACAAAGGATGCATCAATAAGAGCCTACTATCAGGGATGTACGATAAAGGCTCAACCTTCACATCAAGCTGACACTTCACGAGTGTCCAACAACCTGCTAACAATTCTCATGCATATGTATAAAGCACCAAAAGCACATATAGATGATATGCATGAACACAACATTTAAAAATGCATGAAGTGGCATAGTAGCTTCATTTTAACAAAATAAAGCTTCCACCTTTATGCTCAAACTCATCAACCGGTATCATAATCAAAATAAAAACCTGTCGGTCCCGAAACTTGCGCACACATTGCAGGCGTGATTCGGTGTTCAGTGACTCTAGAGGGATGGATCCATATCCACACCCATATCCACACCCATCAGGAACGTAAATCTATATGCCCTGTAGGAGCATGAATATGACATGCCCTAATCTATATCTCAAAAGGAACATGAATCGACATGCCTTAACTGATATCTCAAAACAGGAACGTGAATCCATACGCCCTAACCGATACCTTAAAACAGGAGCAAGGATTCACATGCCCTATCAACTTAATGGCTCACAATAGTCTCAAATAAGTAATGAGAGAAAGTATATAAGCTAACAAAGTGCATATATGAAAGAGTGTATGACTACACAGTTCTACAATGTAAAACAAGTACATGAAATCCACAATATTAAATTAGCATAGGAAGGATGCCTATAAAATTATTCTAGCATGAATAAGATGCTTAAATAGTCGTACAACAACTAGTTATAACATACAATATCATATCATGTTAAACTAGTATGTGATGATGCACAATAGTCATGACTAGGAGTGGCAAACGGGCGGGTCGGATCGGATATGGTTTGGGTCGAAACGGGTAATGGAAAAAACAGATAAATTATCCGATCCGACCCATATTTAACACGGGTAATAAACGGGTTAACCAACGGATAAAATGAGTAACCATGTTATCTATTCATGACTTCACATTCGCCTCAAGCTCTAATATGAATTTGCTGCCCCTTGCAACAGAAGAACATTACTTAAATAATTTTTCAATAATTGTATTATCCATATTTTACCCATTGGTTACCCATTTGGTTACTCATTTTTTTAATGGATAATATGGGTAATTATCCATATTCGACCCAGTTTAAAAAAGTCAGTTATCCAACCCCTTTTTAGTGGGTTGGGTTGGGTGGATAACTATTATTTTTAACTATCTTGCCAGATCTAGTCATGACTCAAATAATAGTGATCAATGAATGACTAACAAGTAACTCATGTAGTCCAATATATATGAACCTATCTCTAGCTTGAATAAAATGCTCAGGTAGTCATACAAACAAGTAATGCATGTCCTAAGTAGAACATGATAAAAAAAGGCTTAAAGAAGCCTAAAATCTACCCCAAACATAGGACAACATCGGTATCGGCATATACGATCGTCACCTCTTATATATGTCACCCCCAACACATAGCATGTAGCACATAAGTCCATTCTTTGGAAATTTTTTCTCAAGTCAAGGCTAGCTAGGATACTTACCTTCTCCGAAATAAGCTTCAACCTTCAAAAGCGCCTTTCCTTAACTATGGCCTCCAAACGTTCAAAATCGAGCCAACTAATACTTAACGAGGTCAAATAAGGTTATAGGAATCAATCACATATGAAAAATACTCAATCTTTATCAGAATCACAAAAGTCAACAAAAAATCTACCTGAGCCCACATGGTCAAAACCCAAGATCAAAACCAAATCTGATGACCTATAGCCTCCCGAGTCCAAAATGTAATTTATTTTAAATTTGAGTCTAAATCGGCTCAAAATTCACTTGGCTCAAAATCCCTTTTTCCCTCTTTAAAATCTTTGATTCTGAGTTAAAATTGAAAATAGATTCATGTAATAATCATAGATTCAAGTTAGAATTACTTACCCTAATGTGGTAGATGAAAATCCCCTCAAAATCACCTCAATCCGAGCTTCATAGATCCCAAAATGGTGAAATGAATTCTAAGTACGAAATGAGGTTATTAGCAAGTGTTGAAAAGTGGCTGAAATTACAGATAATGACTGAAATGGGTGCCGCTGTTTATTGCTGGTATTTGTCTTAAAAACCTTCCCCGATCACCTCGAAACTCACCCGAGTGCCCAGGTACTCTTTCAAATCATCCCAACAAGCCCATGAACTTATCCAAAGGCTCAAAACACAAAGCGGAACGCAAGAAATCAAATCGGACAACTCAAATCAACTTAAGAATCTTAAACTTGTGCCGAAATGCACCCAAGCCCTTCGGGTCGTAATCTTAACATACATACAAGTCCAAAATCATTTGAACCTATTGGAACTCGTTTATTCGAAATGTTGACTTTGGTCAAGTCTAAGCACTTTAGGCTTCCAGTTCAAGTTCAAGTCTCCTAAAACGCTTCCGAACCCTTCGGGACCGTGCTATCCGTACCTGCAAGTCATAAATCACCAAATGAACCTACGAGAAGTCTCAAATAAGGGAACGCGGTCCTAGAACTCAAAATGACCGGTTGGGTTGTAATATCATATCAACTATGGCTACAAAGAGTAGAAGAGAATTAGAGTGAGTAGAGCGCTCGATATGAAGACTAGGGTGTCCTATGTATTAAGATAGTAGTAGCGAATCGTGATGTGATGTATGAAAGCTTGCTAAGGGGTATGAACTTTGGCATGCCGTTTCGGAAGAACTGCAACTTATGTGTTTGATACTATTCACTAGGTTGCTATTAACTTTGCCTTGTTACATAGATACATTAAGCTAAGATGCAAGGTCAGAGTTTGATGTCCAGAAGTTATTGCCTTTATTCCAGCTCTAGCTCTCAAATGGAATACCAAAATTTTGGGTCGCTATTGTGAAAAATCAGAATCTACAATCTAGTAAAGCTCAAGAAAGCAATTTTATACTGGTTAAGTAACTTGGATGTCTGATTCTACTAGAAATGCATACCGAGCATTGCATAGACAATGTCACATTTATTTACTGACTTAACAAGATAACTTAAACAATATCAATGACCATAGACAGAAGAGAAATCTCTCTTTATGTCAATTTGTAATGCAGGTTTATGTGAATCTTTGAACCTCAAATGTCAAAGCGAATGTTATAGCCGTTATCGGAGAGAAAATCAGGTTTTACTAAAGCTCAGAACAGCACTTTATATTGGAGTCATGCACTTAGACGTTCTTCTACTAGAAAAACAGTGCAGCCGTGGAAGTGCATGGACAATATCACATTTTATTTCTTAATCAACAGGATAACTCTTACCGAAATGAATGGACAATTGGGTTTTGCACCATTGACCATTTGTCCCCTAGGCAAATGGGAAAACATCTCAGTTTATGAAATTGTCCATGGATCGTGATTTAGAGATATTGAGAACTCTATAATAATCTATCAACCAAATAATTTAACATTAATGGGGTTCAGATCTCATGCTTTAGAATTTATTGGTAGAATACAAAAGCGAGCAGTATGCCTATGGGTATTTCCCCCCAATTCTTCAGCAATTTCTTGTCAATAAACTGCCGCATGTTCTGCCATTGACTATTTCTACAAAAAAAATTCGATGGTTCTGGCAGTTGTCGGCTGTACGCCAGGAGCTTGAGGCAGCGAAGGAGGCCGTACTAGAGTCTGAGAAGAAGCTGAAATTCAAAGAAGAAACAGCTGATGCAGCCATGGCTGCAAGAGATGCAGCTGAGAAATCATTGAGACTGGCGGATTTAAGAGCGTCAAGGCTGAGGGATAAAGTGGAAGAGCTCACTCGTCAGCTTGAAGAGCTGGATGGCAGGGAAATATCCAGAACTGCTCTAAACAGGCCAAGATACATATGCTGGCCATGGCAATGGCTTGGCTTAGATTTGGTAGGTACTAGACGTGTAGAGACACAACAAGAGAGTGCCAATGAAATGGAACTTTCTGAACCCCTTCTTTGACCGCCTCCTCTTCTCTTACTTTTGATAGTAGTATTCTTCTTTGAACTCCCAGTATTTTATTCTTTTCTCTTGTTCTCTTGTTATTCATTTTTATTATTTCCTCTGCTTTTTCTTTTTTTTCAAATTTCCACCTGCTGTATATTTATTGTGATGCTTGTAAGAAAAATAATCAGATAAATGATATAGGACATTAATTGTTCAAAGTAAAACGAGCCTTCTGGATTGTACACAAGTTACACTGACTCTGTTCAGAGGAAGCCTGGACTCATTTGTTTTTCTCTGAATCTGAATACACATCTGAATATCAAGATGTGTATTAAGATTAAGACATCTGAATATATTAAAATGTGTATCAAGATCTGAATAGAAATAATCAAGACTGTTTGATTTTTAACATTTGAATGTATAAAATTTATCTTTATTTGAAAATTAATAAACATAAAATTCAAATGAGATACTAACTAATCTATTATTATATCAATAAAATATATAGTTTTTTTTTAAATATGATAGTTGTTGGTGATGGCTAATTGGTGAATGCCTACTAGAGGCGGTGGTTGGTGGTACTTTTGGTTGATGATGGTGGTTCATGCTAGTAGTGATTGGTTGTGGTGGCGATTATAATTGAGGATGGTGGTGGTGGATGTTGATAGTTAATAATGGCGGGTGATAGTAGTAGTTGTGACCGAGAAAGGTGATGGGTGGGTGCTAGTAGGTTATAATAACGGGCAGTGTTGGCTGTGGTTGTTGATGGTGATGGGGTTGTCTGTTGTGGTAGTTGAGGTGGATAAGTGTTGATTGAGGGTGAGGATGATATATGGTGGTCGGAGTGGTGGGGATAGTGGGTGGTGATGGTTGAAAATGGTGGCGGCTATGATTGATAAGTGATTGTGAAGTAAAAAAATAAACTCACTTAATGATTAAGATCAGATAATTAAGATTCAGACTTAAAAAACAAACATACTTAATGTCTGAGATCTGAATGATTAAGATTCAGACCTCCGTTAATTGTAAACAAATGAGGAGACATGTATTTTCGTAGTTCATGGGCATCAAGGATTGGTATTTTTTTCTGGGCCTCAATAACACCCCGTTCAGAAATGCCCAAAATTCTAAGTTTTTGAACTAACATGCTTAGTTCAAAACTCTTCTTTCTTTTTGGCTGGTAAGGTATTGTCTGTAATCTTTCTTGATCAAGAAAAAAAGGTAGCATGTCTAAAGGAGAAAAAATTTAGAATGCATAAATATTAACCCATTTCTAACGTTGCAGTTTTTTACAGAAAAGTTTCAAGAGATTTCATCGATGGCTTTGTTTTTTAATCTTTCGATAGAAAGGGAGTAGAAGGTCTCAAATAAAAGTAAAGGTAGCTCCATTAATATTAGAGGAAATTGAAATGGTATTCGAGAAATGACTTATGGTGGGAAGTGCTTTGAAGAACGAAGAATTGGATTGTTCATTTCGTAAAGTTGAAGGTAAAACCATTTGTTGCATTAGTGTTATAGTGTAGGTCTTAATAGCTAAGTTTGCTCGCAGGGATTGTACGATCTTTCATCAATAATAATTTCATCTACAAAAATAAAGGATGTTACAAATTCTTGTTGAACTCAATTCATGTTTTGACACGAAAGAAGGCTGGTTTGAGGTTAATGTTCAGTCACTTAAAGATCAACTTAGTTTGTGTGAATACTCGTAATACCGATTAAGTCCGGATTTTTTTAGAAAAAAAAAAGTCGTGGTAGGCAATTTCATGGTGAATCCTTACATTAATCGTATTGTTAGGACATGTCACTTTATAGGGTAACATCGGCTTATATTAAATGCTCGAAAGATTATATGACACGTGGAACCGGAGGCAGGCGAAAGATGAAGGGAGTGAAAACCAAGACTGAGGACAACAACTTCGGTTGATAACGGGTAGATCCCGAAGGGAACAGAGTCAACGGAAGCAAACGAATGTTTGTCACCAGATGACATTTAATGAAGAATATCCTCAGTATTAAATATTCAACCGTTGTTGAGAATTTTCGCATTCATGGCCTGTCGTTACATATTTATCAATGGTCCCCGTTATTGTCATTTAAGATGTGCTTGATCGTATGATCTTTTTCCCAAGGTATTGCTTTAAATAGGAGTTTCAACAACCATTGTAGACACAAAATCTCTAGCAAAATTTATGCTACATTTTACTATCGAGCTGAATGATATAACTTTATGTTTTGTCTAGTACTATTCTTATCGGTGTCTTCGGAAGCCTTGCTCCCGGAACCAGGCTTGCTATTTCTTTCGATTTCAACGTTGAGTTTTATATTTCATTAATTTACTTATCATTATGGGATCAAATCAGTTCATTTGTCTATAAATCACGCAACAAATTTAACTGTACCGTTTAAGGGTAAACAGTTTGGCGCCCTCTGTGGGGCTTAGACAACTGCGTAATTGAGTTGATCCTTGCGTCTATTACTATCTTGTTTTATTCTTTGTTTCGTATCAAAATAATAAATAAAATGGCAGCTAATGATGTCAACATCACACCTAATATTGAGGTACACGAAAATCTGTCTCAACATCAGGATTCAATCATTAACACTTGCAACTAGGGGGGCATTGCAACTCTGGTCCATGGCGCGAAATATCCCCGACATGTGGGGGAGACAACCCCTGATGACGCTGAGGTTGAGCACGTTGCGGAAACGGTAAGTATCTTAAGAGAGCAACAAACGACTAGCATGTGTCATCTCTCAAGGCAAGACCAGGTCATGATTGATCTAAAGCAGGCATTGTCAGGCGCTTCCAACAATGTGAATGGAGGAGACCTTGTTCCTCCCGGCGCTCTCTCAAATCAAACAGCTCACAGAGTTGATAACAACACCCTGAGGGGTAAGGTCGGCTTTGACGGAGTCGGGGGGATCAACAATGAATCTAGTAATGACAACGACAATTATCCCTTCAAAATAGAACTCATGAGATTCATGAGGGAAATGAATGAGCGGATGGATCATAATGCAAAGGAATTCCACGCTCAAACGGACCAAATTCTGGGCGCACCACCAGTGTTGAAGGGCCCGGACTTCGTTCAAACCGAGAGCATGACTAGAGCTGATTCTGAAACGGTTCAAAATGCCAGACATACCAAAGTATGATGAGACTTCAGACCCTCAAGAGCATATCATAACTTATACAATGACGGTGAAAGGAAATGACTTGGCCCAACATGAGATTGAGTCAGTCCTGCTAATGAAATTTGGAGAAACCCTCACGAAGGGGGCCTTGACATGGTATTCGTTTTCAGTCAAACATTCAATTAATTCTTTTGAGATGCTCGCAGATTCTTTCATCAAGGCCATCTCGGGGCTGAGAAGGTCCAGGCCTGGAAGGCGGACATATTAAGAATTTCTCAAGGAGAATCTTAATTGCTACATGAGTTCGTGGTCAGGTTCCAGAAAGAAAGGATGTTATTACCGGTCGTGCCAGACGAATGGGCAGCTGAGGCATTTACTAAGGGTTGAACCCGATGAGCTCTGATGCCTCTCGAAAGATGAAAGAAAGCATGCTCGAGTTCCAAGAAACCACATGGGCGGATCTCCATAACCCTTATGAATCAAAGATAAGGATAAAAGATTATCATCTCGGGTTCCCGACATCAACTAAGGGTCGGGATCGAGAAACGAATAGCGATAAATCTAAAGATGATTTTGATGTAGATAGGCGATCGTCTAAGGGTCGATTATTGCCTTACGAGAGGGTCGAAGGTCGCAATAGCAAAGGATTTCGGTCAGCGGATAGGTTCGCCCCGATAGAAGAACTAAACGTGGCCGAAACAACAGGTAGTTGCAAGACAAAGAGGTATCGAGCTCCCGGGATACCACTTATCCCAGGCTGTCAGAGTATGATTCCAACGTTAGCGTAGTGGAGCTGGTATCAGCAATGAGAAATATTAAGGAAGCATGGTTCCCGAGGAAAATCAGATCTGATACCAGCCAAAGGGATCCTGATTTATGGTGCGAATATCATGGGACTCATGGCCACCGAATTGGGGACTGTCGACATCTACGCGAAAAAGTGGCGACAATGTTGAAGAACCAACTCAGGGAATTCTTAAGCGACCAGTCCAAGGACAATTATGGCCACAAGCGATACAATGTAGAACCCTCGAAGATAATGGAAGACCCTCCTCGACTAACTATCAACATGATTTTCGGGGCAAACGAGATCAACGGTGTAACCTTCTGGATAGTAAAAAAGACAAAGGTATCTGTAACTCATAGCAAGAGGCTCTGGGAAGTCGTCGAAGACGATATCACCTTTACAGAAGAAGACGATGATGGACTTCTTTTGCCGCACAATGATGCCCTGGTAATTTCTTTTAATGTTCTAGAGTTTCAAGATTATACGTGTTTTGGTTGACCCAGGAAGTTCAGCCAACATCATGTAATGGAGAGTGCTGGAACAAGCCAAACTGACCGGAAGCATCATTCCGGCAACAAAGGTCCTCACCGGGTTCAACTTAGCGAGTGTGACAACCCGGGGGGAGATCTGCTGCCCATGAATGTCGAAGGAGTCACGAAGACCACCTTATTCGAAGTGGTGGACGGCAACATGGGATACAATATAATTCTCGGCAGACCATGGTTGCATGAGATGAAGGTCATACCATCAACATATCACCAACTGTTGAAATTCCCGACCCTAGAATGAATCAAGCAAATAAGAGGAGATCAACCGGCAGCAATGGAAATGAATGCGGTATCGGTGTCCACGAGTAAAGGGAAGGAACTCAACACATAGCAATTAGAAGAGCCGACGCCTACTCCCGAACCGAGCGAAGATGACAAAGGGGAGGAGTCGTCAGAACCCTGCCAGATACCAAGATATTTTCAGGTATTGGAAGAAACAGACGCGACCAAGTCCACAGTTGAAGAACTCGAACAAGCGACTTTGTTTGAAAAATTCCTGGAGAGAAAAATTCACTTGGGGACAAGCTCAACCCCGAGCTCAGGTAAGGATTTTTTGATTTCCTTAAAACTAACGTTGACTTTTTCTCATGGTCAGACATGGATATGACATATATCCAACTTGAGGTGGCTGTGCATAAGCTAAGCCTGGACCCAAGCGTCCCACCGATAAGGTAGAAGAAGCGCCCAATAGGCGAGGTCAGAAACATATTTGTCAAAGAAGAGGTAACTCAGTTACTTGACATCGGCTCAATACGGGAGGTAAGCTATCCCGACTGGCTAGATAATGTAGTTGTAGTTACGAAAAAGAATATGAAATTTCCAATGTGCGTAGATTATAAGGAATTGAATAAGGCATGCCCGAAAGACTCGTTCCCACCGCCGAACTAAATGATTGATGCCATGACCAGTCATGCGTTAATGAGTTTCCTCGATGCCTATTTCGGGTACAATAAAATTAAGATGAACCCCGTAGGATCAGGAAAAAACTTCATTCATAACGAACTTTGGTACATATTGTTATAATGTAATGCCTTTCAAGCTTAAAAACGCTGGAGCCACTTATCAGAGGCTCGTGAACAAGATATTCGAAAAACAAATAGGTAAAACAATCGAAGTATACATAGATGATATGTTGATCAAGTATTTGAATGCATGTGACCATTTAAAATACCTCCAGGAAACCTTCAATATCCTAAGGAAGCACAACATGAAGCTCAACCCCGAAAAATTCGTGTTTGGAGTTAGCTCCAGTAAATTCTTGGGTTTCCTTGTGTCACAAAGATGGATAGAGATAAATCCCGATAAGATAAAAGCCATCGAGGACATCTCAGACCAGATGACAAATGTGAAAGAAGTCCAAAGACAAATTAGAAGATTGTCCACTCTAAGTAAGTTCATTTCTCAATCTTCGGAAAAATGTCATCACTTCTTCTCACTTATGAAGAAGAAAAACAACTTCGAATGGACTCTAGAATGCCAACAGGCCTTAAAAGACCTGAAATGTTATCTATCAAGCCCCCCACAACTATCAAAATTGGAAGAAGGCGAACGGTTGTTGATATACTTAGTGGTCTCAGAGGTATCAGTAAGTGTCATTCTAGTCCGGGAGGACGAAGGTACGCAATCTCCTATATATTATGTTAGAAAATTTTTATCGGGAGCAGAAACTCATATCCGCACCTCAAAAAACTGGCCTTAGCTCTCGTAGTCTCCACTATAAAGCTTAGGCCTTATTTTTAATGCCACCCGATAGTCGTGGAGACAACTTTTCCCCTGTGAAATGTCCTTCACAAAGCTGAGTTGTCAGGCCGGTTGGCCAAATAGGCAGTTGGAATTAGTGAATTTGATATTGAATATAAGCCTTGGATTGCGATCAAGTCAGATGTTTTGGCTAACTTTGTGACCGAGTTTAGTCCCGAGCTATTGCCTTTGGCTGCAAAAGAAGCGGCGATGGTGTCGGAAACGACATCAGGAGTTTGGAACTTGTTCATGGACGGGGCTTCCAATAGGAAATGGTCTGGGATCGAGGTGATCTTAATCATACCCTCAGGAGAAACCTTGAGGCAGGCCATAAAAAATGTTCTTTTAACTAACAATGAAGCCGAGTATGGGGCATTGATTGCAGGACTTGAATTGGCCTAGAGACTTGGCTCCAAGGTCTTAGAGATCAAATGTGATTCACATTTGGTGGTAAACTAACTTTATGGGATCTTTGACACAAAGGAGGAACACATGCAACAAAATGTGAATAAAGTTCAAACTTTGCTCACACGATTCAAGGAGTAGTCGATCACCCATATTCTGAAAGAAGAAAACGTAGAAGTAGATGCATTAGCCAATTTGGGGTTGTCCACATAGATGAAGGGATTAGATTCCATTACTATCGTGCAACTTATGCATTTGGTACTGGATGTGGGTGAGTTATTGTGAAGTAAATACAACTAACATAGTCTGGTACAGAAGGAATGAGTTCATCGATTACCTTCAGCATGAAAAGCTGCCCGAAGACCCGAAGGCATCAAGGGCAATCCGCACCAAAGAAGCTCGCTACAGTCTCTAAGGGGGAGCTATATAGAAGGTCATTCCAAGGCCCATTGGACTGATGTTTAGGAGCCCCAGAGGCAGATTACGTCATGAGAGAGGTTCATGAAGGGATCTGCGAGAATCATTTCGGTGCAGATTCATTAGTACTAAAGTTAGTTAGAGCAGGATACTATTGGCCCCAGATGGAACAAGAAACGAAGGCATTCGTTCAGAAATGCGATAGGTGTCAATGCCATGCACAATTGGTGCACCGACCGACAAAACTCCTACATTCAATACTGTCCCCATGGCCATTCATGAAATGTGGGATGGATATAGTGGGCCGCTCCAATGGGTCCTCGGGAAGGTAAGCTTTATTTTAATTTTAACTAATTACTTCACTAAATGGCTTGCGACAGTCCCTACAAAAAGATCGGTGAGCGCGAAGTGGTCAATTTCATATGGGAAAACGTAATTTTCAGGTTCGAACTCCTGAAGGAGATTACCTGTGACAATGAACCACAATTCATAGGCTCCAAAGTCACTAAATTTCTTGAAGACCGGAAAATTAAAAGTATCACATCTTCACCATACCATCCAAGCGCAAATGGGCAGGCGGAGTCAACCAATAAGGTGATTTTCCAAATCTCAAAAAGAGGTTGGGAACAACCAAGGACAAGTGGCCCCAAGAGTTACCAGGAGTGCTCTAGGCATATCGGACGACGACCAAGTCAAGCATAGGGGAGACACCTTTTTCTGTCATATACGACACAAAAGCTCTGATCCTGGTGGAAGTAGGAGAACCGACCTTGCGGTAGTTCCGGGCGGAGGAAACAGACAATAATGAGGCATTACTGGTCAAACTGGAGCTGCTTGACAAATGGAGGGACTTGGCGCATATAAGAATGGTGGCTCAGAAATAAAGGATGGAAAGATACTATAACCGGAGGGAAAATCTCCTCTATTTTAAAGTGGGAGACTTGATTTTGAGGAAATGACTTAGAACACCCGAGAGCTCAACGCAGGAAAGCTAGGTCCGACATGGGAAGGCCCTGTTGGGTTTCAACTGTCACTGGGAATGGATCATACGAGCTAGAGAATCAAAATAGAGTCAAATTGCCGAGCAACTGGAATGTGACTCACCTAAAAAGGTATTACTGTTGATGGATCCTGCTTATACTAGAAGTATGTGTTGCACTCTTTTTTTCATTCGACCAATTTTTGTCCCAATTGGGTTTTTCTGGCAAGGTTTATAATGAGGCAACAACGAAAAGCATACCACGAAACGAGCATCGTCAAGTTAAGACCTTTAAATGACAAGGCACTAAAGCAACAAGCCACTAGGTGATGGTTAGATAATATTTGGCTCAATGGAAAAGTTCCTAACAGGAAACAAAGCTTGCCATCAAACCAAAGATTATCCAACCATTCATAAACATTTTTCCTCAAAGGAATTCTAGTGTTCAAATTTTCATTCTTCGCATTCGGATACGGGAGGGTGAGGGGAAATAGTATGAGAATATGGTAACTTGATTTCCACAAAAATTGGGACTGTGAGACCCGAGAATAATAATGTCTCATTGGGATTGGAGACTGCAGAGGTAACCCCGTAGAAACAAGTTGTACAAGATTATCACATGTATTGGAAATTTCTTTTCTTTCGGAAAACGAATGCTTATGTACTTTTTAACTTAGAAGGAATATAATAAAGTCCTTTTATTTTTATTTTTTTTCTTTTCCAAATGATGCATTAACTTTATCATTTGAAAGTTAAATAAAAACTTCAAATGCTAGTGTCGGAATGATGAGATGTCCTCTTCAAGAGCAACGTAAACATAAGAGGGAAATCTCTTATAAAACCCTCATAGTAGGGTTGGCTCCAGAAGAAGTTATGCCCGGAACCCAAAATCTATGGGAAGAAAACACACCCGAAGACTTACTTAATGCGACGTAAAAATAATGTACTTTGCACAATACTTAAACAAAAGGTACTTTTATTTGCCAAACGTTCCAAACTGAATAAGTACAAAAATACAAAAGGACAACAAAAAAAGAAAAGAAAGCAAAAAAGGCTAAACTTCGTCGCCAGTGGAACTCGGGGGAAGAGAGGCATCTACCTCCTCAGGAGAAGTAGGCAGATTTGCCGCCGGTGTAGGATCTTGGCCTTCCTCGTTATTCTTTTCAAGATCCTTCTCGATTGCAGAAAACTCGAAACCAGCACTAGAAGAGTCACTCGAGCCAGGTTGAGCTGGGAGACGTTCTCGAGTAGTTAACTCCAGCATTTGGGCCTTGGCGATCCCATCATCGATGTCAATAACTATCACGTCCCAGACCTAGGAGGCATGGATGGAACTTGATGACATAGATGGCCCGAGCGTACCACTCTGTAACTGTAAACTCTGGTGGGGTAAACTTAGGACGACGAGTCCAACCTTACAAATCAAGGCCGAAGAGGCCACCATGAATGTCTACAACCAGCAATACCAACTAACATGTACATAGGACTGGCAAGGCCACAATACGGATATACAAAATAAACAGGACTCGTCTACAAGCCTCTAGAGATAATTGAACTGTACCATGGTCGGGACAGGGCCTCGACCTACCCATCAAACCTGTATATGTAAAATGGACTCCAACGTCTAGACCTGGTAACTCCAAGGAGTAGAGCTTACCAACCAAGCTGATGTTTGACTCTGTTTACAGGGAAGGTCTATCAGGTCTTGCAGGCATGAAATGCAGCATCCCAGCAAAAAGGAAGTTAGTACAAAATAATGTACGGAGTATGTAAGGCAACAAAATAACTGAAAGGTGAAACTGAACTGATAATATAATAATTGAAAGTAACTGGGAGTCAAAGATGATTTGAAGATATGCTTACCTGTTGATACTGACTCAACTCTCTCAATATAGTAAATAAAATAGATGTACAACCTTATAAGGCTCGGCCTGTGTAACTGCTTTGCCATAGTAGGCTCACTCATAGGCACTCGGCCATACTAGGCTTTATATCTCAGCCATTCTAGGCTCGCTCAAAGGCGCTCAGTCACAGTAGGCTCGGTATACAACTTACCATCTGATCAGAGGTTGCCCAATAGGGGTCTGCCCATCGATTACAGCTCGATGGTGGTGAAAATATTATAATACTGTATATATATAGACTCTCTGCTCTCTTGGCAAAAATAAGACAATACTAAACTGAATATGAATTCCCGGTAAGGGAGAATACTGTAACTTATGAGACTAGGTATGAGATCATGCAAAAAATGAAGGAAAGGTTTAGCCGTAACATACCTTAACCTCGTCGAGTCCTTAATAGCTTCCAAGCAACTCTTTAAACAACTCAACTCAGTGTAAGGACCCGACCGGTTGTTATGTAGAACATGCATTATTATCACAGTTTTTGCCTGTTCATAGCTTGATTATACTGTTCATGATGTGTTAGAGTTGGTTAGTTCGGGTTCGGAATGGTTGTAGTAAGAATTGAGACACTTAGTCTCTAAAAGTAGCCTTATAGTTAGAAAAGTCAACTGAGAGTTGACTTATTGGTAAACGACCCTGGAATGTGGATTTTAAGGCTCGAATAGCTTCGTTAGGTGATTTGGGACTTAGGAGCGTGTTCGGAATATTTTTATGATACCCGGTGTAGGATTAGGCTTGAATTGGCGAAAGTTAGTTTTTGGCAATTTCCGGTTGGCAGTGGAAAATAGGCTATTGGGGTAGGAATGGAATTCCGATAGTTGGAACAGGTTCGTAATGTCATTTTTTGTATGTCGGCAAACTTTCAGGTCAATCAGAGGTGTTTTGGATAATTTCGGCATCGTTGGTAGAATTTAGAAATTTCAAAGTTCATAGGCTTGAATTCGATGCGATTTTGGTGTTTTGGTGTTATTTTCGGTGTTTCGAGAGTGCAAATAAGTTTGAATGATCATTTATGATGTGTTGGTATATTTGGTTGGGGTCCCGAGGGGCTCGGGATTGATTTCGGACGGTGAATGGGAATTTTGAGCTTGAATATATGCAGCTTCAGCTGCTGGTGTCATTTCCGCACCTGCGGATGTTTGACCGCAGGTGCAAGCCGCAAGAGCGGCCATGGTAATCGCAGGTGCAGGCACAGGGGTACTGGAGGAAAACTGCAGGAGCGGTCGCTTAGGCGCATCTGCGGAGCCGCAGGTGCGATGCCTGGGCCGCAGGTGCGAGAGTTGGTGGTTTAATGAAATTCCGCAGGTGCGGGCCTCCTGAGCGCAGGTGAGGACCGTAGGTGCGAGGGCAAGGGCCGCAGGTGAGAAAAGCCTGGGCAGAAAGTTTAAGTTCTAAAAACGAGGGTTTTAAGCCATATTTCATAACACCATTAGAGAGCTCGGGAGAAGGAGGTTTTTGGAGAGATTTTCAGTGGGATTCTTGTGGTAAGTGTTCTTCAATCACTTTTAGTCTACTTTCATGAATTAGTATTGTTTTTTACCATGTAAATTGAGGAATCAAAGTGGAAATTGGGGAACAATGGGAAGAAAAGTTGGGAAATTCTCTTGATGATTTGAAAGGGTATATTTGAGGTCGGATTTTGGTAAATCTGATATGGGTAGACTCGGGGAAGGATAAGGATTCTAATATCTTAAATTTTATCGAATTCCGAGACGTGGGCCCAGGGGTCGGGTTTGACCAATTTTGGGATTTTTGAGTATTTTTGATAAATTTCGATTGGGTTTCATTCCTTGGCATATTATAATGGTATAAATCTGATTGTTGGTAGATTCGGAGCACTCGGAGGCCAAATTTAGAGGCAAGGGCACTGCAGAGTAGTATTTTAGCCGGTTTTGAGGTAAGTAACGTTTCCAAACATGGAACTGAGGGTTCGGAACCCCAAATTATCTGGTATTTGATGTTAATTAAGGTGACACATATGCCAAATGACGGGCATGCGGGCGTACACCGAATATTTGTGGCCTGGCTTATCCCATGGCATTGTCTAATGGTTATTATAGGCTGATACTTGTAATGTGAAGGTTGCCTTACCTTGAACGTATTAGAAATCATGTTAAGTATAAATGCTAAGGCTTCACGCCGATATGTTAAGACCGGAATGATCAATTGTTGCTGTCTCTATCTGTGATTATATGCTTTCATGTACTCAGTCCTATTATAGCATATGTTTCATGCCTCAGTCTCAGTAAATGTTAGTTTATTTATATGTTGTCATTATTTTTGGGCTGATTCTTATATCTGAGAGACTTGTGAGTGAGACTGGAAGGTATTGACTGAGTGAGGCCTAGAGCCTGGTATTGAGACAGTTACGAGATCGGACTGCACACCGCAACGATCCTTGAATCATGCCTTCGTTAGCTTGATATAACGCTTGGGCTTATAGGAGCCCCTCCGGAGTCCTTACACCCCCAAGGAGCGCACAGATATTGAGGGATGGATCTTCCCTAGACATGGATCTTTTCCGAAGTTATTGATATATTTAGGGATGGATCGTCCCTAGACATGGATCTCTTCCGAGTGATATGTTCCAGAGATGGACCTTCTCCGTGGGGCTGGACTGGCCTTTTCCTCAGTATTAGGTGACCGCGTCACTTGTGTTCATCTATAATCCGGGATGGATTTTTCCTGGGCCTGAAGGCCAATTCTAGTACTGAGTGGACTTCCTTGTGAGAAATTGGAATACTACGTACATTCTATTTCTGCTTACTGATGATCTTATACTGGCATGTAGGTTGTACAAACATAATTGATATATTTCATTATTTTATCAGTTACATTATTGTCATGCTCAAGTTTATACACTGTTATTCAAATTAACGGAGGTTTAGTCCGTCACTACCTCTCAGCCCGTAGTTTGGGTTCGTTACTTCTGAGTTGGTGTACTCACGTTATACCCCGCACTTTGTGTGCAGATCCAGGTACATCGGGGCTTGACTCTGGTCATTGAGTAGCTTACAGTTTCATCAGAGTTGTCGAGGTAGCAGCTGGCGACCGTGATCTCGTCATCTCTTTCCTATTCTACCTATCGTTATTTACTTTTCAGACTATGTTGGTCATTCCTCTTTAATTATGTTATGTATTAGCAGCTCATGACTGTGTGACACTGGATCCGGGATTTGGAGGATTTAAGTTTTGGTTTCATAGCTTGTTTCAAATTTCAGATTTACTACTGTTAATATCTTCATACTTGTTAAAATGATGTTTTCTCTGGTAATCGAATCAAGGTTAGTTATAAATATGTGGCTGGCCTGGTTCCACGACAGGCGCCATCACGATTCCGAAATTGGGTCGTGACACTCAGTCTACCATAGCATAAGGAGATTCAAAATTGGTGTTGAGTAAAGGCTAAGTATGTAACATAAGATAGCAACTTGTTTATGTAAAGTTGGGCAGCATCTCCCCTGTAACAAGGGCCTTCTCCAATACCATATACCAACAGCCCAACAACACCAATCAATCTATATAACCACAAGTGCACAAACGACACACACATAACTGTTATTTAACACGACAAGCGGCAATCTTGGATTGGAACCAAACCCCCAACTCTTTTCCCATCTCCCTTGTACTTACAACACCATTAATAGGTCCGAAATATAAGCATATATATATATATATATATATATATATATATATTTACATGACATTGCAACCTTATATCCATTATAAAAATAACATCAAACAGCCCCACAAGATAAAATAACGACATGAACAACTTCTAGGTATTGCGTGGTTGCTTCTTCTCCTATTTACAACACCATCAACATACTCGACATATTGACAAGCATAAAAACAATAAGAACATTATAACCAAGCTGTTCCCCACGATTTCCAGCCATATGAAGTCATATATACAACTCCAAAATAGTCCAATAAGAGACAACAATTTCTTATACAACTTCAGGTTCTATCTTATAATTCTTCATAACTTAATCAACACATATATAAGATTAATCCCAGGAAATAGGGTGTTATACATACCTTAAATAATGTGGAAAAACTCGAACCAAAGCTTCCCTCAACTTATAAGCCCCCTTAATAACATTACAACACCATAGCGACTCTCTTCTTCACTTAGAATAACATTTAAGGTTAGGTTTAGGTAAAACACCCTTGGATTCGACTTGGAACCCTGAGAACTGTTAGAGAGGTGTTGACAGAGTTTGGGAACTGTCCTTGGTCGAAAATGACAAAACATAAGCCGTCCAAGCCCCCTAAAATGTTCAAGGGTCATCCACCGCCTAAGTGGGTCCCATTGAGAGTTGTTTGCGCGGTCTCGCAAAAACTCGAATATCTCTCTATTCCGATGTCGTATCAATGAATGATTTAATGTGTTAGAATTTAGACTCGTAGATATTCAATTTTGTAGGTAGATCATCCCCTAATTCTAAGTATATTGGGAAAAAGCTCAGCTATATTTAACCAAAGTTTAACACACTTATGAATGTAACTTGTGATGACCTTTTCCAACTTTTGTTCCACAACTCGCTTGACTTCAAAACATAACACACAACTATCATACAACTAAAATAACTCATAACATAATCTCCTTATAATGTTAATCACCCCAGTCTCGCCCCAAAAGTACATGTTATAACATTCCCAACTTGTCGACTTTCGGCGAAACTTATTTTCTTCAATTTGTTTAGCTTCAAAGTCTTCAAACCCTCTTGGTACTTGGTATTAATGATATTACGTATTTGTAACCTGCACGTTAACATGATTAACTATCTTTGTAAACTTTTCAAAGATGATTTCATTTCTGATCTTACATCAATTGACTTACGACGTACTCTTACGTGCGAAAACATAGTGTGTAACATCATTCCCCCCTTTGGAACATTCGTCCTCGAATGTCGACTAATTCTCTTATCAGTCTCATAACCTATGGAACCTACAAATACTTTATTTTTGTCCTTTATATCTAGGCAATTGTTCTGTGAATAAATCCATTGGACATGGCATTCCCCCTTTTAGGCCTCTTTCTCACACCACGACTTGTGGTCGGAATTCTTCCAATCTCGTAACTATTGCTACTTTATGTCATGTAGCTTGTACGACTCTATTCTTATATGTGCGCCTATGTGACTTTTCTCTCCTTTTTCCTCCAGCTTTTAGCCGATCTCTAGGCCTCACTTTGTGAACATATACAGAACTATGACAAACTTTCCCTCTAAGCATCTATAGTTGTACTGTAGTTCTTCGCTCGGTATTTGTTGGACATACGAAAATTGCTATATCTTGTTTCATAGCCTCGGTTAGATATGCTTATGGATTTAATATTTCTAGGTAGCTTATACTATACCACAACACTTACTTTGATGTATTATTACCAAGGTTTGCTTCCCAACTCCAGGTTACTCTCTCGTTGCTTATCCTATATGTATAAATTTAAGTCTCTTAATGCTTCCTCATTACTCTTCATCTTAAGAATGAAAACCTAATCTCATCTCATACTTTGTAACCTTTATCCATCTATTGTTGATTCACCTTAATGTGATATATAATCTACCACTTATAACTTCAAACCTGAACATATTTTCACCAGGGCTCATGTATCATCGAGAACATCTGCAGTTATTTGCCTGATCCACCTAGGAATGATACTAAACTTCAATAACCATATGTTATATCATCCTAACGTGATTCATCTTATGGGGGTATTCTAATCCCATGAAATTCATGAAATGGCTTCTCTTTGAATTATTACTCAATCGAAGGTCTAATTGTCATCCTCTTATCATTTATTACAATTACACTCTCATTCTACTACCAGTGCAACATTCCATATTTTATAAATGCCCTTAGTCTTAAACTCCTCTGAGTTCATTCAAGCTATACTGAGCTTTTTATAATTTACAAAAACCATCAGCTCTCTTGTTTTGATGGCTTTAATCCCGAGGACTTAATTGTTCTCGTAACCTTCTCACTCACCTTTTCTTATCCTTACTCCTGTCTACCTAAATCCTTGTCGCTCTACCATACTTTAGCTTGCGACCGACATATATCTAGTATACGAGTTGCAACCTTCTTTAACTTGCTAGCACCATAGATTTCCTTATGTTATTCTAGAACTTCAAGTGATACATCACATCACCTCTAACTCCTCTTTACTCTCTTGACTAGACCTCTCGGTACTTGGAAACCATAGGCTAGAAGGCATGTCACTGACGACACCACTATCATTTGTGGATACTGAATCACGATGCTTCTAGCCCTCTATCTGAAGTATGGACTATTCACAACCTTCTACACTTTAGTATCTCTACCTTCTTTACCTTTACCTTTCTTATATTTAAATTCTGCATTGTATCTTCTGTCGCTTTCATAAGATTCTTTCCACATAGGTGGAATTCACGTCCACACTTGAAGCTCTACTATAATACTTGCACCTCTAGTGCATACACAATCCTGTGAGAGCTTCATACTTACTCCTTATGAGGCTGGTACTTTTCTAACTGTCGTTATTGTAGATCTATTATAGAATATGGTCATTGTACTATCTCTATCGTATCTTTGATTTTAAGAGTGATTCTACAATGTTCTGAATCATGATTTCTATAATAATCTAGATCTAATAATCAGACTCCTAATATATTTAGCTGATGTAACTCTTTAGTTTCCTCTTCTCTTTTAGCCTTTAAGTAGGCTTAAGCTATCTTCTATCCGCGACCCATGTTATTAGTTATTGCTTTCGCCTTTCGTGGGCGCTATGGAACATCCATAATATAATATTCTAACAACTCAAGCCTTTGTCTGTGAGATGAACTCAATTCTTTCTTTTAACTTATACCGGAGTCTCTTACAACTGTAGGAATGTCAACATATATGTTGCATGGATAATAGTCCGAAATCTTAAGTGCGTTCATAATGTAACTAACTTTGGGTCATCGAATAATTCCTTTCGTGCCTTCTCAGCTTTCTTTAAGAGTAAGCAATTACTTTTCTTGGTTATTCTGCCACTTGTTGCATGAATACTTGGCTTATCTTATTGTCCACGCCTATTTGAATTTTTTGCAACTCATATGATCTCGAATATGACTTTTTATATTACTTCCCGTTCCTTAGTCATGACAGATGCCACTTTGTTATAGAGTGCATACAATGCTGTAGTGAGAATGTTGTTACAAGATCAATTCTTCTTTAGGTCACTATGCTTATGTTGAAGCCTTCTTCCTTATTTCCTCAGCTAGTATTTCGTTGTAGCACTTAGGGAAGACCCTCTAACTCATGTAAATTGTCACGACCCTAAATCTAAATTGGTCGTGATGGCACCTATCGTGATACTAGGCTAGCAAATTTACTGTGCATAACATAAGAGACATTTCATTTAATTCAATACCGTTCGATTTATCATAAAACTTTCCACTTTTTACATTTCATAGGTACATATAATTAAAGAAAACATCCAAACTATATCCCAACACCCCGGAGTCAACACTCATGAGCACTAAAAGGAACACAGAATCTGACACAATTTCCTTAGTACAACAAGTCTAGGAAATGTAAATAATGACAAAACAGGAAGGAGAAGGGTGGGGATGCGAACGTCGTGCAACTACCTCACAATCTCCGCACAAATGCTCCAACAAGGATGAATCAAATATCATTCGGTCCTGGCACCTGAATCTACACACAAGGTGCATGGAGTAACGTGAGTACGCCAACTCAGTAAGTAACAATTATAACTAAAGACTTGAGTGCTGTGACGAGCATTTAGAATCATGTAAATCCATATAATAAGCAACAGTGGAAATAAGTAAATCAGGTCAGGTATCCAAATTCCGAATATGTGATGACCCAAAAGGTCATCTTATGTAATTTAAGCTATATCTGCGTTCCGAGGCTCCGAGAGCCTCCGTTAGTCTCACCTCGTTATGCGTGCGCAGCCCGGGCATGTAGCCGGGAAGCTATTATGTGAAAACTTGATGAAAATGAGTTATGATAATTAATAAATGAATATAGTTGACTTTGGTCAACATTTCTAGTAAACGGACCCGGACACGTGATTCGACGGTCCCGGAGGATCCGTAGGAAAATATGGGACTTGGGCATATGCTCGGAATCAAATTCCGAGGTCCCAAGCCCGAGAAATGAATTTTTAAAGAAAATTGTTTTCTGAAACTAATAAAGGATTTTGAAAATAAATGATTATGTGAAAATCGTGTTGCCGGGCCCGTATTATGGTTCCGGAGCCCGGAACAAGTTTATTATNTGAAATTTGGTGTAAAACGGACTTGAAATGACGTGATTCGGATTAAAAATGGGAAATTTAGAAGTTTATGAAGTTTAAGAAATTTCTAAGAGTTTTGAGGTTTAATTCCGTGTTTTTGATGATATTTTGATGATTTAAAAGTTTGAACAAGTCCGTAGGATGTATTGGGAGACGTGTGTATTTTTGGTTTTGAGACCCGAGGGCTCGGGTGAGTTTCGGGTGGCTAACGAGATGGTTTCAAGTTAGAAAATCTGGTGTAATTGCATTTTGCTGGTGTCTGGTAATTCCTTCACTGCGATCGCAACTATTGATTCGCGATCGCATAGGTTTAATTGGGGGAAAACAAT
>ML286838.1:0-88794 GCA_005239495.1 Nicotiana undulata | reverse complement strand
TTTCCCCCCCCCCCCCCCTTTATTCTTCTTATCCCCCCTTTGTTCTTCTTATTTATTAATTTTAATATGTATTTTAGTTTATAAAATTAATTATTATATATATATGTATGTGTTATATTTTTCAGTTTATTTGATTATTTTTAATGTGTACTTCAGTATATTAAATTAATCATTATATATATGTTGTATTTTCATTTTATTTGATTAATTCTATATGTATTTCAGTTTAGAAAATTAATTATTATATATATATATATATATGTGTGTGTGTGTGTGTGTGTTATATTTTAGTTTATTTGATTTTTAATGTGTATTTCAGTTTATAAAATTAATTATTATATATATTATATGTATTTTTAGTTTATTTGATTATTTATTTTCAGTTTATCCTTTAAATTTCATTTTATTGGCGGCCATAGAAACGTCACAAGTTGTTCGAAATGCCTACCGTAGGCGAGGGATGAAATAAAGAATTTTGTTGAGAAGAAGAAGGAGCAAAAAAATCAAATGAGTCATAACTATTCGTGACCAATCTTGATGATGATGATGATGATATTGAAGAATTGTCACTTCCAACAAAACGGGGAAGAGATGCAATCTCTTCAAGCCATGGATCGACGGGTACGAGTAGGACTAAGGTCCTATAGATTGCTATTCCCCAAAGAAGCCGGAAGCAAAGAGCGGTGGAAAAGATGTACAAAAAATTGCGAAGGACATTTTGAGGGATCGTGCAGTTAGAGCTTTTGCACGATGGGTCTATAATGTTGGGCTCCCCTTCAATTGTGTCAACTATACTGACACTTTTGGAGACTTTATTGAGGCCGTTGGTCAATACGGACCTGGAATGAAGCCTCCCACTTATCATAAAATCAGTGGTCCTTATCTAAATAAGGAAGTGGAGGAGACTAATAAAATTGTGGAGGAACATAAAGTTGTGTGGAACAAGTATGGCTGCTCCATTATGATGGATAAGTGGACGGCAAGAACTGGGAAAATGATTATTAATGTGTTGGTGAATTCTCCACAGGAAAGTTTGTTTCTTGAGTCCATTGATGCTAGCGACTCGTCCACTGACCACATCAAAATGTTCACCTTGTTTCATAACACCGTTGAAAAGATTGGCCCAAGCAAAGTTGTTCAAGTGGTCACTGATAATGCGAGTGAAAATGTGAAAGCGGGTGGCATGGTGCAAGGAGCGTACTCGAATGTCTATTGGACTCCATGTGCGGCTCATTGTATCAACTTAATATTCGAAGACATTTTCAAAGAAAAACCCTTCTCTACAGTTTTTAGCCAGGGCGTTAGGGTACATTCTTATATTGTTCAGTGGCCCTTGTTATTGAATATGATGAGAAGATTCACTAGACAAAAACATTTGGTGAAACCGGCCAAGACAAGGTTCGCCATTGCTTTCTTGACTTTGCATAGTATCCACTTGCAAAAAGCCAATTTGAGAAAGTTGTTCACTTCAGAGAAATGGAGCAAGAGTAAATATGCAAAGGAAACTGGGGGTAAAGATGTTGCACGCATTATTCTTTCTTATTCTTTTTGGAATAATGTCCTTCATGCTCTTAAAATTGGTGGCCCTTTGGTTAAAGTACTCCGTTTGGTGGATCGGGAGCAAAAACCACCAATGGGCTACCTCTATAAAGCAATGGGTAGGGCCAAGGAGGCTATTCCAGCATTATTCACTGATGAGCAGAAATACGCAAAGGTCTTCAAATCATTGATGAAAGATGGACGGAGCAACTTCATCGACCTTTGCATGCAGCTGGACTTATTCTGAATCCGTCACTCTTTTATGATCAGCATGAGAATAATTCATTGGCTAGAGAAGTGTGGATAGGATTCCATAAGTGTGTTATCAAGTTGACCCCAGATGAAGACTTGCAAGAAAAGATAGTAGATCAACTTGCTATTTACAAGGCAGCTGAAGGAATTCTTAAGTTGCGACTTGCTATTAAACAAAGAAAGACGACGTCGCCAGGTGACCAAGTGCTTCTATATTTTATAGCTCTAATTTTTAATGTTTTTTATACTTATTAACTCTTGAATATTTTTTTTCACTTCTATAGTTGAGTGGTGGGACCAATATGGTGTAGAGACTCCGGATTTACAGACGTTCGCCATCGAAGTTGTAAGTTTAGCTTGTAGCTCATCCCGATGTGAAAGGAACTGGAGACGTTTTTGAACATGTGAGAAATAAAAAGAATTATTTCGTGTTTTGAGATAAAGTAAATTATATCTCAATTGCCTTAACTCTTACAAATTAATTGACACATCTTGTTTGCAGATTCATACAAAGAAGAGGAATCGACTAACCTTGAAGCGCATTGAGGCGTCGCTACAACCACCGCAATCTAATTGATCCAATTCTTTTGGACAATATTGATGAGGCTAATGAGTGGCTAACCGGAGTCCCTGAAAATTGTGAAGATGAAGGCGACTCTAATTTCACTTGGGGTGATGTTGCGGTTGCTAGTGGAGTTGGGGAGAATACTTATGGTTTAAGGGGGAATACTTCATGTTCAAGCTCGATTAGGAAGGGAAAAAGTGTGGCTACTACAAGTCGATCCCTCTCCCTAATTGATGAAGATGAAAGTGATCATGAAAAGGAAGAGTAGGGGAAGAAGAAGATGACGAGCAATATGAAGA
This sequence comes from Nicotiana undulata, assembly GCA_005239495.1. Classification (NCBI taxonomy): domain Eukaryota; kingdom Viridiplantae; phylum Streptophyta; class Magnoliopsida; order Solanales; family Solanaceae; genus Nicotiana; species Nicotiana undulata. The sequence goes on along the minus strand of ML286838.1, from coordinate 86,139 downwards.
TAATAGAGGAATTCAAGTTTTTTACAATCTTGAAGAAGAACAAGAAGAGTAGAAGAATAAGATGTTGATTCTAGTAATTTAGTAGCTTTGATTTTGCTTGTCCTATGGTTTGTGGAGGATTTGGTGGTACCTACTTTTAAGTTTTTAAATTGAACTTTTTGATTATTTATATTGTGTCTTTGTAAGGTTTACATTATGTTTTTTAAGAATTGCGCTTCGCTTTTGAAGTGAGGCGAGCACGGTCTCTTTTTGCGCTTCTTGCTGTCAAAAACATTGAGCCCTCCTATACCCCTCCCTGTTCATCCTCTTTGCCTCCTCGTCCATGCTCTCGACAAGCTTCAAGTACGCCGCTTTCTTAACTTTCACTTTCTCTTGTACCTCCTCACTCCACCTCCTCACTCCACCACACAGAAACCCCTTGAGACCCATAACACCTCTCTCGCATCTAATCTAATACACTTCGCTGTCGTGGTCCACATACAGCTCGCGTCCCCACTGCTCCTCCAGGCTCCCACAACACCTTCCGCCCCAACTCCTGCGCCTTGTCATAAGTCAAGGCACCCCATCTGATCCTAGGTTGACCATACACAACCCTCTTCTTTCTCTTCCTCACTTCCTCACGATCTCTAAGTCCATCACCAATAACCTATGCTCAGTCGTTAGATTCTCTCTTGGTAAAACCTTGCACAGACCCCTATCACACTTTCGAAGGAGTAGATAATCAATTTGAGTCTTGGCATGCGAACCCTGGAAGGTGACCAAGTGCTCTTCCCTCTTCGAGGAACACGAGTTAGCAATTACCAAGTCAAAGGCTTTAGTACAATCCAACATCAAAGTACCACCTCCGTTCCTAACTCCAAAGCCAAAGCCACCATGCACACCGTCATAACCCCCAGAAGTCACCCTAATGTGACCATTGAAATCTCCTCCTATGAATAACTTCTCGGTGTGTCAGATGCCATGGACCAACCCGTCAAGGTCTTCCCAAAAACACCTTTTAACCCCTCGTCCAAACCCACATGAGGCTCGTAAGTACTAATCACATTTAAAGTGGATCCTCCCACAACCAGCTTAATAGCCATCAGCCTGTTTCACCCTCCTAACTTCTACTACTAGCTCCTTACCCCATTCTTACCCCTCTCGGGTCCTGAGTACCACAATTTGGACATAGAAAAAGTTATAATGTTAATAATAGTGACTTCAATAAGAGCAAAGTACGTAGACGGGCAATGACTTCCTGTGTTTGGGAATTATTATGGTACTCTTGTGATAAAGTTGTTCCTATGGAAATCTTTATACTAAAGATAATTCATCATAATATGATGTACTATTTGTTAGTGCACACTGCACTATCATGTTCTAAGAAAGTGTTTGTTGTTTACAGCAAGAGCAATCAGACACATTAAGGATACAAAATTAATGCATGAAGAGACTCTTGATATTGTGAAGCGTCTTTGCGAGGAACTTACCAAGCATTATTCCTCTACGGGTGAGGATATTGAGCCAGTACTTAGAAAGGCACTTCTTTCAGCAGCAGGTTCAGGAATTTCTGAAATCATAGAAGAAATTATTGAACGTTACCCAGACGCAATCTGGTTTGTTGATTCTGAGAACCATAACTTATTTCACCTTGCAGTAATAAATCGTTATGAGAAGGTGTTTAGTCTTATTTATCAGTTAAGTGTATATAAACATTTGGTAACAGCTGGTGAAGACACTTCAGGGAACAATCTATTACATATGGCTGGAAAGCTAGCACCTCTTAGCCGACTCAATCTTATCTCAGGTGCGGCTTTGCAAATGCAGCGTGAATTGCAATGGTTTCAGGTATGAGTTTCACATAACTACGTTCATGCGCGGTTCTTTTTTAGGTTTTGCTGGGTTTGCTATTAAGTCGTGTTGTTGGAAGGGAAATAATTAGAGCACACCTTAAAAGCCGAGAATAGTTTATAGTGGTATCATAGAGCTCATACCATAAGCTATTTTAGGAAATTAATAAATTGCCAAGAAACTTCCACCATAGTCAAATGTAGTATGATGAATGTCAGCATCCTCGGCATCTGAAAATGCTGCAAATTTGTCAAGGAAATATCAGACTATCGAAATCCATGATGAATGGTCCTTTTTAAGTAAATGGGAGTCAATATAATCGTGCATAATTTGAGATACTCGACCAACTGAAAGGAAATGTTAGGACGGGTATGTGCAAGCATATTGTCATTGAGATTAAGGTTATGAAAGGGACTAGCATCATCTCATCTTTGGACAATTGCAGGCATAGGGAAAGATGAGAAAAAACAGTTTTGTGCACATGTCAGCTTTGATCTGTAAATTACGAATGCATTTGTGGTGATGAAGGATCAATGTTTTGCTTGTGCAAACAATGGAGGTATCCAAAATATGAAAATAACCAGACATTTGAAAATGGATTTTATGGTAAGGATAAGAAATTGAACTTAAAAAGAACATCATTAACGTGTGACTGCCATTTGTGAAGTAGTTTTTCTTTCTTTTTCCTTTGACATCCATGTAATCACACATCACGATGTCAAATGTGTTTACATATGTGTATAGTATGTAGCTCAACCACACCCATTTATCAAGTCAGTTGAAGTATCTCTGTGACTACTAATTTTCTTAAAAGAACTTTTAGAACATTCGAATATGTAGGCCCTTAATGGATGAACATGTGAAGTGACTTAGTGAAAAAGGCGAGTCAACAAAAATTATCTTAAATTGTGCTTTCAATGAAAAGCTTATCATTGTTACTTCAACAAATCCATTTATATGAGTTGGTATCTATGTTTATGTAGGAAGTGGAAAAGTTTGTTCAACCAACGCTCAGAACAAAGAGAAACTCAGATGGAAAAACTCCAAAAATGGTGTTTACTGAGGAACACAAGGAATTGGTCAAAGAAGGAGAGAAATGGATGAAAGAAACTGCAAATTCTTGTATATTTGTGGCTGCCCTAACAACAACAGTAGTATTTGCAGCAGCCATTACCGTGCCAGGTGGAAACAATCAAACCAGTGGTTTTCCGCTCTTCTCCAATGAAACGGCTTTCACGGCTTTTGCAGTTTCTGCTGCATTCTGTCTGTTCTCTTCTGTTGCCTCTGTCCTAATGTTTTTGTCTATCCTCACTTCGAGATATGCAGAGGGGGATTTCCTTAGACGTCTTCCGAAGAGATTGATTCTAGGCCTGGGTACCCTATTCATTTCAATGACATCTCTAATGATAGCATTTAGTGCTACAATTTATCTCGTTTTCGGTCAGAAAAAAGGATGGATACTCATTCCAGTGGGCATAGCAGCCCTCATTCCAGTAATCCTCTTTGAGTCCTTGCAATTTCCTCTGTTACTGGATATGTTTATGTCCACTTATGGTCCGAGCATTTTTCGCAAACAGAGCTCACGTATACTTCACTAACAAGGCAAAGAGGAGAAGTGCAGGTCTTGATACTGACGCTAGTACAATTTTATTTGTGTTGGAAAACAATTTATGTTTGTCTTGCTTTGTTTCCTTTTATTTCACGCACGGCTGCTTTGGTTATAAATTTAAGACAATCCTGCTTTATTATTCATTTACGATTGTGAAAAACATCTTCATCGATAAATTTCATTGATTGATCACAGAGGAGATTGTAGCTTTCCTCTGTTTTTATTTCTATACAGAAGGAAACTATTTTGCCTTAATTTTGTAGCGTTCTTTAGTAGAACATTTGTCACGCAGATATAAAAGATGTTGAGAAAAAGTTATGAAAGAAGCTGAGGCAACATGAAAACTCAATATGTTTTTTGGTTCACTTTGAGTAACGACTATTAGCTTATTAGTTTTAAGAGGAGATAATGTCATATGTTAGTACTCTAATTCCTTTGGAGATGGAAACCAATTACATGTCTTATTTAGGAAAGTTTTCGAATATTACGTTGTTAGAGCTTTTTTGCATGAAACCAAGCAAAGAATATATGGTCAGCAACCAAATGAAAAGTTTAAAGGAGGAAAAATAACTAGCTTATTCACAGGATGGGACACTTTATACTTGCCAGAGGGTATAATAGTAAACCCAGGAAGGATAAAGCTGTAAAATTGACAATCCCAGAATTAATGCAACATACAAAACAGTCAATAATAAAGAATACCGAGATAACTAATTCCAGCATAACTTGCATTCGAACCAAACGACCCCCGAGGATTTTCAGATTTATCTGAGACCTGTTCTGCCAAAAATGGTTCCAAAAGTTACTGAAGGGAATAAGGTAAAAAGATCTAGCACTCAATTGTTGTTAGTAATCAGAATAGCAATTTTGGGCACATACAACAACATACCAAGTGTAGTTCCACAAGTGAGGTCTGGTAGGGTAGAGTGTACGTGGAGCGTACCCCTGCCTTTGAGAAGGCAGAGAGGCCGTTTGCGGTAGACCCTCGGCTCAAAAAGGGTAAAGAGAAAGGCTATAACAAGCAAACCAATCTGACAGCGAACTTAGGCACATAATTGAAGTTAAATCAGAGGAAGCTTTCTATCTAATACCTCAAATCCTTCCAGCATATAAATTCACTAAAGCAAACAACTGGAAAAACAAAGTAATGAGATATCGCCTCATCAAATAAAATACTAGAAAGTAAATACACCAGTAAGAAAAATAGAGAACTAGTTAGTGATGGTAATGTTAAAGAAGACAGCAATAAAATCAGTATTTTCTAGCTTGAGCCTTTATCTTTGGCTTCATTCGCAACAGCATCAGTTACTAAAGCCATTGGCCTTTCATCTATAACCTCATCGATTATTCCAAACTCCTTCGCCTCTTCAGGTGTCATGAAATAATCCCTATCCATATTCTTCTGAATTACTTCTATAGGTTGTCCCGTATGCTTTGCATATAAGTCATTCAAAGTATCCCATACCCGAACTATCTGTTTTGTGTGGATCGTCAAATCTTTAGCCTGCCCACTATATCCACCGGAAGGCTGATGAATCATAACTGAAGCATTAGGGAGAGATCGTCTCTCACCCTTTGCACCCGCAGCTAAGAGAAGGGATCCCATTGAAGCTGCTTGACCTAGGCATATAGTATGAATTGGAGATCGGATATACTGCATTGTATCATAGATAGCAAGACCTAGCAACGGAAAAAAGATAAACTGGGGTCAGCATTTCAGGAAAACTATGGCAATGTCCTTAAAGATGAGCGCATAAGTTAAGTTATGATTTTGCAATTTTGTCTTGCCAACTGCCATGGTATTAGATAAAGAATAACTAAACTTCAAATTCTATTTTAGCTTCAAGTTCATTGCAACCCCAATGCCAGACCTTTTTGTCAAGCTTTAATCACAGAATAAAAGCATCAGCACAATCGTTTGACCAAAGCACACATCAAGCTATAACCACATATACAGAACCGAGCATATATCAACAAACATTGCGTATGTAATATTAATGTCTAGTCCAAACTGGGCAAAAAGATGTAATGTTTAGGTCTTATTCGCACAATGATGCTTTCCGTTGTTTGAAAAATGACTGTCATAAGTATAGTCCTTAGTGTCAATCTTTCGTCAATGTAATCCCACTAGTAATTATAGTAAGACCTCAAGAAATTACACTATAATTTAAGATCTACTCTATACCAGGTACGCTGAAAGTTATCACAGGCTCTATAATTATTAGGCATATTGAATATAAAAAAGGGTCTCACAGTCGTAATGGTGATTGCACATCGGAGCCAAATCATAAATGACACTGACTGCAGTCTTCTACTACTATCTCAGTAACAGGGCAGAAGTTACATAGAAGAGAAATGAAGTCGAAATTGCAACACAAAACAAGTACTTGTTCTCTCTTGATTCATCAGAGGTATGAGAGAAAATTAAAACACATATACGCCAGTTAATCTATAACTCTCTGCTTTAATAACCAATAGATCGATGAGGGTTTTGGCACATGGTTCGAAACTCGGTAAACAAAGCGCCTGTTCGTCTATCCTTCTGCCAGTTAAATAGAGTTTTTCATCCATGACAGGATAATTAGAACTCTTGGAGTTTGTTATCTTGCTCTCTTATTATCAGTTCCAACTCCCATAGCTAATATGAAAGCTAATTTGATGCGAATCATGATTAATTAAAAAAATGGTATTCAAGGAAAGACAAATAAAAAGAAACTGCTTTTTCTTTGTTTACAGGGTTGAGAAATACTGTAAACAAAGAATAAAGCAAAAGGAAAAAGATAGAAACTTGCCCATCTAAGGAATAGGAACAAACAAATACCACGGAAAAAATGAGACAAGACTGCATCCCAAAGAAATCAAACAAAATTAGAGCAGCTGGCTGGAACCCAAAGTTTACGACCTCCCCCTTTGTCCTGATGCTTTATATCAATAAACAACACCTAAGTACCAAATTAGGTGCTCAATCCCAAATTAGGTGGAGTCGAAAATATGAATCTTCTCTATCCATTCCGTTCAATACAAGTCCATTTTATTTCAATGCTAAACTAAATATCTGTTTTGAAGGGGGGCATTGGTGTAACTGGTAAAAATTGTTGTCATGTGACCAGGAGATCACGGGTTCGAGCCGTGGAAACAGCCTCTTGAAGAAATGCGAGGTAAGGCTGCGTTTAATAGACCCTTATGATCCGGCCCTTCCTCGGACCCGCGCATAGCGGGAGCTTAGTGCACCGTGCTGCCCTTACTAAATATTTTTATCTTTTACAACACAAATTAGGTAAGAGTAATTGCTATGTAACCAAGAGGTCATGGGTTCAAACCATGGAAATAGCGTCTGGCGCTTGCAAAAATGCAAGCTAAGACTAGTTATAAGTTACAATAAACCAAATGTGTTCCGGACCATACCCCGAACCAGCACATAGCGGAACTTAGTGCACTGGAGCCCTTTACAGAAAATTTAGGTGTTTTCTGAATCTAACACTTCTCCCTACAATGACATACAGCTCCAACCAAAACTAAAAAAAGACAAATAAAGCTCGTAACATTGAACCTAATGTAAATATAACAACAAAAGAATCTCAACCTTAATCAGCCCATATGGAAGTGTTATATGTGATGTTTTCTGTCCTCAAAACAATAATTTGGCTATCCACTTATTCTTCTCAAGAATCAAATCTTTTCACAAGTCACTTTTCCGTTTTTTCTTCTCTCTTTAAAGATTATATTACTCTAAGGAGATGCAAAAACTAAACCTCTACAAAACTACCTTCAATTGTTTTTCCTTAACCACAGTGGTGTTGGGTTCGGTGGCGGAGCCACATGCACAAAAGGGGTGTCAACCAACACCCCTTCACCGGAAAATTACACTATATAGCTCGGTAATTTTTTTTAAATATGTATATATACTATATAATTACACCCATTGACTTCTGGTGAGTTTATTTTTTTATATTTTGACTCTCCTTAATGAAAATCCTGGCTCCGCCACTGGCTGGGCTAATCTGGGGCACCTCGACTATTCCACAGGGTGGTTGCTACCTCCATCATCATAGATACCGAGTAACTCTGTCGACACTACGTTCAATTGTTTTATCCCAAAGACAACCAAGAACAAGATAAAAATCAAATCTTGACATTGAAAATCTATTTTCACTTCCAATTTAAGCTAAACCCCAATTCCCTTTCCACAACCACAAAGCATATCAAACTAAAAAAACAAACAAAAAAAACCCAAATCAAATTAAGCTAAAAGGGAAGCCCAAATCAAAGAGAAACAAACAATTGCAGAAAAAACTAACCAGCTGTAACAGCGCCACCTGGAGAGTTGAGGTACATGTGAATAGGCTTAGAAGGGTTCTCAGATTCAAGAAAAAGGAGCTGAGCAACGACAACATGAGAAGTGGCATCATCAATGGGGCCATTAATGCAAACAATTCGTTCCTTTAATAGCCTTGAGAATATGTCATAAGCCCTTTCTCCTCTTGAAGAGTGCTCTATCACCATCGGTATTACCCCATAAAATCTCTTACTACTATTCAATGGGGTTCCATTGATTCTCCGGTTCAAGAGTTTGTGAACAATTTGGGTGCGCATTGTTGAATGTGTTGAGAGTTGGGGATGAATCTTTGGATGGAGAAAAGGAAAGTGGGAGGGGCAAAGGTCAGAGGTTTTTTTGGATCGTATGAAATGTGATTTTAGAGTATGGTAAATTTAGGAGCAAATGACAAAACTCGTCCCTTATGTTTGAGGTGGTTCAAAATAGTCCCTTAAATATATACACTTAAGTAATGTTGGTCTCTCATCAAACGTACTTCCTCCGTCTTGTATTATTTGTCGTGTTCCTCTTTTACACACATTAGAAGGGGCTTGAGTCGCTGATCAACAATCGATAGTTATATCATGGTATGGTGCCTACTTACACCTTCTTAGGATGCGGCCCTTCTCGAGCCCTACATGAACTCAGGATATTTCGTGCACTAGATTTCTATTTTTTCCGCTCTTTTACACGTTCCTTAAGAACAAATTATTTAAAAAAAGATATTTTGATTATTTTATCCTTATTTATGTCCTAAGATATAGTCGAATATTTAGTATCTAAATTAAATCTGAACAATTCTTAGCTCTTTGCTTGAACAAGTTCTTTTTCCTCCTTTACATTATTTCATTTGGTTGCTGACCATTGATTTTTTTCTTGGTTTCATACCAAAAAGAGATGGAATACTACATGATTCTTGATTCTACTACTTAGTAGGCGTTTGGACATAAGAATTGTAAAATTCGAAAAAATGGTGAATTTTCAAGCAAAAATGATATTTGAAATTTAGAGTTGTGTTTGGACATAAATTTCAGTTTGGGTTATTTTGAAGTTTTGTGAGTGAACATTTAGAAAAACAGCTTTTTGCAGTTTTTCAAATTTTTGAAAATTATCAAAATGCATCTTCTAAGTGAAAATTAGAAATTTTATGAACAAAAGATGATTTCGAAAAAAAGTGATTTTAAAAAAAAAATACTCTCTGAAAATGTTTAAGCTGTAAAGCAGAATGGTGTTAAAATAATACTATTAGAGAACACCATGAAAACACATGTATCAGGAAATATGAGGAAAACTAAGCAAGACAAACATAAATTGTCTTCCAACATAAATAAAAATGTATTAGCGTCACTGTCCAATTTCAGAAACTATTCGAAACTTCATTTTCCCTTCGTACAAACACAAATACAAGAACAAGAACATACAAGCCTGCACTTTTTTTCCCCTCTCTGCTTGCTAGTAAAGTAAACGTGAGCCCCGTTTATGAAAAATGCTTGGGCCATATGTGGACATACATATATCCAGCAAAAGACGAAATTGCAAGGACTCAAAGAGGATTACTGGAATGAGGGCTGCTATGCCCACTGCAATAAGTACCAACCTGTCTTTTTGACCGAAAACGAGGTAAATTGTAGCACCAAATGCTATCATCAGAGATGTCATTGAAATAAACAGTGTACCGAGGCCTATAATTAGTCGTTTTGGAAGAGATCGAAGAAAATCCGCTTCTGCATATCTTGCAGTGAGGATAGACAAAAACATTAGCACAGAGGCAACAGAAGAGAATAGACAGAATGTGACCGAAACAGCAAAAACAGTGAAGGCCGGTTCTTCGGAGAAGATTGGGAAACCTTTGTTTTGATCATTTCCTCCTGGCACAGTGATGGCTGATGCAAATCCTACCGTTGCTGTTAAGGCTGCAACAAATGTGCATGAATTTGCAGTTTCTTTCATCCATTTTTCTCCTTCTTTGACCAATTCCTTGTGTTCCTCAGTGAACACCATTTTTGGTGTTTTTCCATATGAGTTTCTATTTGTCCTCAAAGTTGGATGAACAAATTTTTCCACTTCCTACATACACGTAAATGCATGTACTCATGTTAATGGTATGTAGTTTTGGAGCAATCATAGAATGACATAATTTACACGTAATAGTGCACTAAGCTCAGCTATGCGCGGGATCGGGGGAAGGGCCGGATTACGAGGGTCTATTTTCTGCAAGAGGCTGTTCCCACGGCTCGAACCCATGACCAGTTACGCCAAGGCTCGCCTTCATAATTTAGATGATAGAAGAATTTCAGATTATTTTGTTGGCTAATCTTTTAAACAACTCCAGTTGCTTTGCCTTTTAAGCTCGTAAAGCATTGTGCATTCAGAAATGACTTCGCATGCTTATTTGTAAAGGCTTACTCCACAAGAGATACTTCACAGGTTTATTATTTACAATCATCCCATACGCTCAAACTCACCTCATCCATTTTGATAACGTTATTTTCTCAGATTTTGTTGTCTCTCCTACTAATTCTATCCGTTTTAATTTGTTTGAACCTATTTGACCGAGCACAAAGTTTAAGAAAAAAGAGAAGACTTTTGAAACTTGTGGTCTAAAACAACCCATAGATATTTGTGTGGCTATATATCATCTTATGAAGGGTAAAAGGAGAATTTTAAAGTTAAATTATTTCCAAATTTAGAAAGGGTTCATTCTTTTTTAAAGTGACTAAAAAGCAAATAGGTTCATTCTTTTTGAAAGAGAGGGAGTATCATTTTAATAAAGTTACTCAACCACATGATCCTTAAACCATATTCAAAAACCTAAAGACGGGCATCTCGCTTGTCACAAGCACTTACCTTACCTTCTCAACTTCCTATGAAAATGCTACAACAATAATAAGTTAATAACATACCCAGTATATTCCCACAATGTAGTGTGGGATCTGGGATTTTCCTTTGAAAACACTAAACAAAATTAATCCTAACCGCGGAAAGCTCTATGGTGAAAACATAGAACACTCCCCCTTGTCAACTCCACCTATGAAATGCGAGTGTTACTAAACGAGTACCCCTTGCACTAAGACTAACGCAGAATAGGTCCGGTCATCAAGTTTTGTAGTATTATCGAGCTGAATCGAGTCCAACCAAGCTTCTACTAGACTGAGCTGAGGGTTCAACCAAGTTTTGTTATAGTAGTACAATGTAATCGAGCTCGAGCCAAGGCGAGGTGGGAAATGCCCCGCACGAACTATCTGATCAAGTTTTCTTTTTCCTATCACAGGCAACTCTTTAAGTTCAGTTTCCTACTTATGCTTACTATGCTTCTCGTATATCTGTTGAAATTCTAATTCACTTCAATTTAAGTAAAAATTTCTCATTTTCCGTTAGTTCATACATACTCCATAATATGGTTGCTCTCTTAATATAGCTACTGTACCACCATAAACTATTTTCAACTTTTAACATCTTCTCTCTAATTATTTCCTTCCAACAAAAATGACTAAAAGAACACCCAGTAAAGTAAACCGAAGCACCAATATTTTTATGTTTTAATAAAGATCATGAACCAAGTTATAATAGTGAAGCTCATACCTGGAACCATTGTAGTTCACGCTGCATTTGCAAAGCTGCACCTGAGATAAGATTGAGTCGGCTAAGAGGTGCTAATTTTCCAGCCATATGTAATATATTGTTTCCTGAAGTGTCTTCATCAGTTATTACCAAACGATTATACAAACTTAACTGATATATGAGGTTAAACACCTTTTCATGACGATTTATTACCGCAAGGTGAAATAAGTTATGATTTTCAGAATTAACAAACCAAATTGCGTCTGGGTAGCAATCTATAATTTCTTCTATGATTTCTGGAATTCCTGAACTTGCTGCCAACAGAACTGCCTTTCTAAATACTAGCACATAATTCTCAGATTTATACTCTTTCGTAAGTTCCTTGCAAAGACGTTCCACGATATCAAGAGTCTCTTCATGCATTAACTTTGTATCCTTAATGTGGTTGAAATTTGCTGCTGTTAACAATGAAACTTTATCAAAACATGAGAAGGAACTAACAAATATTATAGAAACAACATATCAGAGGATTACCATAATAATTTCCAAACAGAGGAAGTTATTACCCTTTTACAAGTATTTTCCTCATATCATAGTCACTGCTGTTAATTAATAACTTTGATTATTTTTGTGTCCGACTCCCTATCGTACGTCTAAGTGCATTGTCTCACAAATGTGATACTCTTTTGAAGGAGCGTGATTACAAATGTGTTAACATAACTCGATGCAGCACTGGATCTGCATTCAACAACCTTAGTCTAGTTAGGTGAAGGACTATATTACGAATGTGGGTGTAACAGAAATTAAAGCTATTATAGACAATATAGTTTTTGCTGATAATGTGGAAATTAATTTTCTAGTCAAGATGTAGGCCTGTATTGAATTTTTAACACTAATGTCACAATATCTAAGAGTAGAAATGTTAACTCGTCGCTTTCCAAATTTTTGTGAACTGCACGAGTAGCATGAATCTGTGTCTTTCTCATGATCTGTAAAGTAGAATTCTCTAACAATTACTCGAGTCACAAAAAAAAATGGAAGTTATTTGATTTGCTACCAGCTTTATTTGACAAAAATAGAAGTCTTTGTTTCATTAAGATGATTTAGTCATAATGTCAGACAATTTTGTAATAAAGTCATTGTGAAAAAATCTGAGAGTCCAGCTCAAAACTTAAATCTTACCCTCCCACATGTAACATGATTTTAGGGTTCAAGCAGAGCCAGATCCTGGATTTAAAGGTCGCGAGTGCACCTTTGCATTCAACCAGAATTTGCTTTGTATATAGGGTGTCACTATAATGTATCCCTATTTTTTAAGGACATATACATGTATACATGGAATTTTGCGGAACTTTTCGGATGCCGGTGACCCCTTTCTTTACCATATAGGTCGCCTCTGGGTTCAAGCATGAATTGCAATGCAAACTTATGAGTGTGACAATGGACCCTTACGATAAGTACCCTAATAAGAGATGAACTAAATTAAAAGATCTACAATATAGACACAAATAAATATAAGAAGGATATAGTTTTTCTTTTCATTTTTATGATGTCATTTTTCCTAATTAAGGGCTATCAAGAATTGCAATAACTATACGGGTATCAGGTTGCTTAGTCATACTATGAAAGTGTGGGAGAAGGTGGTAGAGGCGAGGATGAGGAGGTCGTTGTCTATATTTGAGAACCAATTCGGATTCATGTCGGGTCGTTCAACTACGGAAGCTATCCATCTTATCCCGAGGTTGGTGGAACAATATAGGGATAGGAGGAAGGATTTGCACATGGTGTTTATTTACCCAGAGAAAGCGTACGACAAGGTCCCGAGGGAGGTTCTTTGGAGATGTTTGGAGGTAAAAGGTGTTCCGGTAGCATACATTAGTGTGATTAGAGACATGTATGATGGAGCCAAGACTCGGGTTAGGACAGTAGGAGGAGACTCGGAGTATTTTCCGGTGGTTATGGGTCTATACCAAGGATTTGCGCTCAACCCTTTCTCATTTGCACTGGCGATGGACGGACTGACAAACCATATTCAAGGGGAGGTGCCATGGTGTATATTATTTGTTGATGATATAGTTCTGATTGATGAGACGCGAGGAGGTGTTGACGAGAGGCTGGAGGTTTGGAGACAGTGTAACGACCCGACCGATCGTTTTGAGCTCTAGCGCGTCGTTCAGCGGTTTGAGGCCATGAACAACTTCATTTCAGACATTATCACTTGTAGGTGTGGTCGGAATTGAATTTCGGGAAGTTCGGAATCGAATTGGAAAGAAAGTTCTCATTTTGGAAGCCTTAAGTTGGAAAAATTGACTAAGATCGGATTTTTGAGTAAACGACGTCCGAATCAGGATTTGAAGGTTCCAGCAGGTACATATGATGATTTCGAACTTGGGCGGATGTTCGGATCGGGTTTTGGATAACCCGGGAGCGTTTCGGCATGTATTGTGGAAATTAGCATTTTGGAAGAAATTTCATAAGTCAGGGTTAAAGTGCATTTCAGTGATATTGATGTCCGTTTGGGATTCCGAGTCTGGGAATAGCTCTGTATGGTGAATTCGGATGTCCGTAGGTTATTTTAAAGTCATTTGGCTAAAGATAGAAATTTAAAGGATTTTGAGAAATCCAACCGGAAGTGGAAATTTTGATATCGGAAGTGAATTCGGATGTCCGTAGGTTATTTTATGTAATTTGAATTGTTAAAAAATATTAGAGTATATTTTCATTGGTTTGCCCGTTATTTGGCTAGTTTTGGGGCGTTGTGCATTGATTTGAGTTGTCGGAAGGGCTTGGATGCCGGTTAGGAATCTTCGGAGCGAGGTAACACTCTGTTGTCCTCATAAGTGAACTAATTGAATATGTGCTACTAATTGTGGGGGCTACGTACGCACGAGGTGACAGGAGTCCGTGCGTAGCTACTATTATGCTTGTGTTTGGGTAGTATAGGACCCACTAGCATGCTCTACTTGTCATACTTGTGATGTTGCCAATGATATTAGACTGTTAATATTATCGAATTAGTAACTGAATACCTAAGAAGGTTAAAGTTTATTTTCTTAATCATCTACAAAGAGAATTGATTTTCCTTAGATAATTGTTCTCCTGATAAAGTATGCTTATTTGCCATACTTGTAACTTCACTGATAACTTTATAATATTTAAAACCTTAACGAACTTGGCAAATGAAATTTCAGAAAAGGATTTAAATACTATCTTCGTGTCCATTAAAAGAGAATTATATCATTTTCTTGAGTAAATGTTCTTCTTGATAAAAATGTGAATTTACTGTGTGAATTTGTGTATCTATGAGTACCTGAGTCGCATGTATGATTCACGAGCAGGATAACTCTATTATTTATATATGACCGCGTCGCATGATCGATTCGCGGGCGAGGTAATAGATGCATCTATGGTTCGAGCCGTTCGACCCTTCGACAGTGCACATTTTATTATTGTTGGTCCGCGCCGTTCGATCCTCGACAATTCTTGCGCAGGATAATTGCTGTGTACTTTCTGTAATCATTACCTGTTTACTGGCCTGGGAATTTAATTGTCAACTGAAATGACGAAGATTCAAAGTGTTAAATGTGAAAGGAGTTGATATTTCATATCCCTACATATTAATTTGCCTATGATATTCATGCTTAGTGTCACACTTGATTATATTAAATTGACCCTTAGCAATGTGTCAAATTCGATCTCTCGTCACTACCTCTTCGAGGTTAGGCGGGATACTTACTGAGTACACGTTGTTTTCGTACTCATGCTACACTTGTTGTGCATCTTTATTGCATAGGTACCTTCATAGCTAGTGGCCCTGCTTGACGCAGTGATGTGGCTGACTTAGAGACTTAGACGAGCTGCACCATCCGGAAACGACCCGCAGCCGGCAGAGTCTCTCTCAGATGTATTGTATTTTATCTTAAATTCCTTGCCCAGTTTGTATTCCGGACAAGTATTGTAGTACATGTATAATTCTTAGATATTCGCTCATGCTCTTGTGACACCGGGTTCTGGGATGTATTTTCATTAAAATGGAATGTTAAACTATTGTATTTACTTAGCGGATTCTTATTCGATTATTATGTAATAAAGCGAAAGGTAACGATTTCAAAATGTTAAAACATGAATTTAGTTCAACTATTAAATGATTTGCTTGCCTGACAGTGGTGTCCGGCGCCATCACGACCTTAATGGATTTTCGGTCGTGACAACGTGGTATCAGAGCACTAGGTTCCCTTAGGTTTCACGAGTCATGAGCAAGTCTAGTAGAGTCTTGCGGATCGGTACGGAGACGTCTGTACTTATCTTCGAGAGGCTACAGGGCTGTTAGGAGTACTTCCCTTCTTGATTCCTCATCGTGCGATTTGATTTCTTTTAGGCTTCTGCCTACGTTTCTTCCTATTCAATCCTACGCGTCGCGAAGCGCTTGCTATGAATCGGGAATTTGAGGAATCGTAATGGTGCTACGGATATGGTGCGTGATGTTTTCCATACGTAGTTGGTTGGGGTTGTTGTCGTTGCTCTGCGGAAGGATATTATGTTGTTTCAGCTCAGTAACTGTGTTTCTGAGAGCTTTGAGGCTGTGCTCAGGTTATTATGATGTTTACGATTGGTTATCGCGCGGTGTTAATATGATGGTGAGATGTTTGCCCATATGTCAGGGCAATGAATAACTTGAAGGGAGGTCTTCTCAGAGCGTGATTTCGAGATTTCACTATTTTAGTTCCGGCAGAGAAAGGGCAATTGGACTATGAATGGTCAAGTTTGGGTGATAAAGTAATATGACTCGGTGTTTTCAAGTGAGGTGGAATTTTCATCGGTGATGTGATATCGTCATTTTTTATCGAGTAGAATATGTTAAGTTCGTCGGTGTTATAGTTTCTTCGGCTGCATTGGGTCAGAGTGTTGTGAAGTAATATTGAAGAAGCGGTTGTCAGAGTTCATGTGGTGCGGTGGTTCAGGATTTGAATAAGTATTTCTAATGTAGGAGACTTGAGAAATGATGATCTCGGCAAGGTTAAAGTAGTGGTGATCTTCTGGTTTAAGAGCTACAGAGAATGATATTGAATTGAGGCAACAATTGGGCAGCATACGATGAAGGAAGACAAGTGAGAAGTGTCAGGTGGCGGATAAATTTCTAAAAGGCCAGGTGTAAGAAACGGAAGTTAGGTAGCTGCTTAAAGGAGTGAGTTTAACTAAAGTGGGAGAGTGGCAGCATATCATAGGAGTTCTGTGGTAAGATAGATACACCTTTTGAGGGAAAGTTTGGAGTGATTTGGAAATTTTAGTGGACGGTGATTGGGTCCACGGGCTTAAATTGAAATGTTGGTTATTACGGGGGAGGATTGGATGCAACAGAGAAGGGGGTCGTCCGACTTGAAGAAGGATGCAATGTAGCGGTGAATTGGAAGATATTGTCACGCATTTAGTAGGTGTCCATGAGGAGCGGACGGACTGGTAAAGTTGGTAAATGAGAACGGGCGTAGGATGGGGTATTGATGTCGTAGAGATTGTGCAGTATAGCGTCGTTGGAAGGTGTCAGTTGGTAATTTCGGCAGGAGGGTTACCTCCTGTGAGCAGGTTAGCGGACGGGTTGGTTGAGCAAGATCATGCCAGCAATGAAGAAAGAATTTCGGTGGGGTCCAGAGTGGTGCAATGAGTAGCTTCAGGCTAAGTGGGAGAGTCTCACCGCCTGCAATTGGATTGCAGGATTATCTTCTCATGGGGGTTACGGATTAGCGGCGTATTGGCAAGTTATTACAGCTAGGGAAAGGGAGTAAAATGGTAATTGCGCACGGGGTTTGATAAATGAGTGCGGAAGCTGGCCCTATTGGACTAGGGTTAGGCTTTGGAAGATTCAGAATTTATGCTTAATGCATAGGCGAGTTATAAGGGTAATGACTCAGTCACATGCTTCATCGAGAGGGTGTTCATGTGCTAGAATAGCCTTGGAGTTGATTGTATTCGGAGCCAAGTCAGAGTGGGTGACTCTCAATAGTGATCCTAATGAATTCGAAGGTTAAGAATGCGGTGCTTAAGGGTTTCATGTCCGCAGTATGGCTAAGAGTCGGGCCTTGCAACAGACTGTGATAGGAGGCCCGGAATATTCCATGATGTTTTCGGTTTGCAGCATAGTATTGGAGGAATGAGAGAAATAAACTCCGGATTTGTAGGGAGGTTATCAGGATGGGTATATCAGTCGAGGATGTGAATGCGCACAAGGAGGGTATAAGACGGGTTGTGGGATCGAGACAGCATGATCTCGTGAATCAAGGTCACTCGGGATGAGTGAGGATTGAGTTCGTTATGTGTTAAATGGAGTTACTATTATTTCTAAGGCAATTGAGGACAATTAAAAGAAGATAAATTGGTTAGCCATGGTTGAAATGGCACATGTACAACAGTGATCAGTTCCTTCAGTGTGATTAAGTTATACATGTGGGTTTTGCCGGTGTGTGTGAGGCTTGTCGGCCACCGTAATAGATTTTATTTGGAAGCATTCAAGTATTATAGCTCGTCAGGTGTAGGTGCATCCCGGTAGGATTAAGGTGATATAGGCTATTCCTTGAGGATTTGCCTGTTTTGTGATTATGAGAATTCACTCGTGGATTATGGTTCTCTTTAATTGAGGTAAGTAAAAGGTTTCTATATGATGAAGTGTTCACCCTATTAGTGGTTCAGGAGTCATGATAGAATTCTTGCGCTATTTCATATTTGCATGTTAGGTGCAGTAAGCAGTATGGAATTGGAAGTAAGGATCAGAATTACAGTTCGGTGTTAACAAGGATGTCATGAGCTCGGATGAGCAAGAAAAAGGGATTTGAATGTTTAAAGCAAGCTGGTGTTGTCTTCAGTGTCACCCGAGATCGGTGTTTGGTGGAAGAGGCTACCCTGGTTATGGGTTCTTGATTTGTTTTACAGCGTTAGAGTGGTCGGTAGTATGGATGTGCAGACTTGTTACCTTGTTTGGAAGAACGTGGTAGCATGACCACGGGAAGATCGTATGAGTGTGACATGTAGTCACTTAATGGATTGAAGGTTTAGACTGAGTATAAAGAAGGGTAATATTGCTTATTCGAGAATTTATGTCTGGAAGGCGTTTGGTTCATTTTATTGTGGATTATGGGGTGTTTGTCCCGGTCATGATGGTTGTTCCATCTTCGTTCATTTCATGTAATGTTATGATTTTGCCGCGTGAGTTGTGAAACGGCTTGATAAATTCCGACGTGTTGAGATTCCGCGTAGTGATGATGTTATGTGAGCAAGACAGCTCTTGAGATTCAGACTACATATCGCACCTCAGTTGTGCTTGAGTTTTGTAGTGTATGGCTCTATCAGTCTTCCCAAGATGGTATTATGCACTTAGTGTGCTTGTGACCGATATTCAGTAATTTGTAATAGTGAGCAATTCAGCTCGGTGTGTATCTCCTTATGTGAATTTCACGATGGGATCGGGTGGCACGCCGCCACGGGTATGTTATTTGGATCGGGTTGCACGCCGCAACAGTGTGATGTTGAGTAAGGTTCCTATAATTATTTTCTTGTATTTTCTTCCTATTTTCTGAGAAAAGTTCATATTTGTAGCGTGAGTCGAGTAGTCCCTTCCCGAGTCATTTCCTTATGTATCATGTTGCCTATTGGCGCATTGTGGCATCGTGTGAGACTGTTGGCCATGTCTGGGGTGATTTATTGTCTGAGCAGTTCATACTGGGTGAGACGAGATTTATGGGTCAGGGATCGGTGCGATAAGATTATGTGAAGTATATTAAAGAGTAAACACCATTATTTGGGTGAGAAAGAGGTGATGGTTCTTGTCACAAGTATAAACTCAATGTTTGGTTAACTCTACAGTTGGTTAGAAATTTCTACACATCTCCTCTGCTGTGGTGGTATCGTTAGCATTATAGTAGGATATATATATATATCATAAGGTGCATTGGGGGCATCAGATTCGGGGAATTTTGGCTATTAAGGTTCCGGGAATGTCATGTGGCTAGATGATGAATTATGCGGTATGGTGCTAATTCAGCAAAGGTATGCAGTCATGTTCTGGTACATCGTATGGTAGTTGATACGGTGTTCATATATTGGAAACAGGCTTGGTAGAGGATTCCGGATGTTGAAAACCTATTTCTAAGGCCCATCTGCCTAAGTAAAAGAGGATATCTTCAGAATTGTTCGAGCAAGTGTACTCAACTGAGTGGTGGCAGCACGGGTAGGTGCACGAAGTGTTAAAAATGAATTTGAGCAACTCCAGAGCAGTTATTAGCACATTCGAGGACGAACGTATGTTTAAGTGGGAGAGAATGCAACGACCCGACCGGTCATTTCGAGCTCTAGCACGCCGTTCAGCGGTTTGAGGCCATGAACAACTTCATTTCAGACATTATGACTTGTAGGTGTGGTCGAAATTGAATTTCGGGAAGTTCGGAATCGAATTGGAAAGAAAGTTCTCATTTCGGAAGCCTTAAGTTGAAAGAATTGACTAAGATCGGATTATTGAGTAAACGACGTACGAATCAGGATTTGAAGGTTCCAGCAGGTTCGTATGATGATTTCGGAATTGGGCGGATGTTCGGATCGAGTTTTGGATAACCCGGGAGTGTTTCGCGTGTATGGTGGAAGTTAGCATTTTAGAAGGAATTTCATAAGTTTGGGTTGAAGTGCATTTCAGTGATATTTATGTCCGTTTGGGATTTCGAGTATGGGAATAGCTCCGTATGGTGATTCTGGAGTTGGGAGCGCGATCGGAAGTGAATTCGGATGTCCGTAGGTTATTTTGAAGTCATTTGGTTAAAGATAGAAATTTGAAGGTTTTTGAGAAATCTGACCGGAACTGGAAATTTTGATATCGGGATCAGAATGCGATTCCGAAAGTTAGAGCAGGTCCATAATGTCGAATATGACTTGTGTGCAAAATTTGGGGTCAATCGGACTAATTGGATAGGTTTCGGCATCGGATGTAGAAGTTTGAAATTTCAAAGTTCATAAAGCTTGAATTGGAGTGTGATTCGTGGTTTCGGCGTTGTTTGATGTGATTTGAGGCCTCGAGCAAGTCCGTGGCTGTTATGGGACTGAGTCGTGTGATTTGGACGGTGTCCCGGGGGCCTCGGGTGTATTTCGGGGAAAGTTCGAACCATTTTTCCCTGTTTGTTGCTGCTGTTTCTGGTGTATCTGGTGAGCATCGCGATCGCGGTCCTTGGGGTGCGATCGCGTAGAAGGAAGTTTGAGGGGGCTGGAATTTGGCCTTCGCGAACGCGTGGTGGTGGACGTGAACGCGAAGGGGTCGCATGGGCTCTCTACGCGAACGCGTCGTGAGGAACGCGAACGCATAGGGGAAAAGGGAGTTGAGGGCCTAGGGTCGTTTGGCCTATGCGAACGCGAAGGAGATCATGTGAACGTGGAGGGTCAGGGCAGTTGACCTTCGCGAACACATTCTGGGTGTCGCGAACGCGAAGAAGAAAAATGGGCCTGGGCAGATTGTTTAAAAAACGAGATTTTGGCCATTTCTTTCATTCATTCATTTGGAGTGGACGATTTTGGAGAGCTTCAAGAGGAGATTCTCGTCAAGCAACTCTAGGTAAGTAATTTCTTCTCATCTTTGAGTTAAATATGTGATCTTACATGGATTTATACATGGAAATTAGTAGGAATTTGGGATTTTGAGGGAAGACCTAGAATTTGGTATTTTGGACTTTTACCACGAAATTGAGCATGAAATTAAGAGTAAACTATATATTTGAGTTAGTAAAGTCATGGGTAATCTTTATCTTCGAAATTTTTTGGAATCCGGGCACATGGGCCCGAGGGAAAATTGGTCAACTTTTCGAGCTGAGTTGGGAATTTATATAATGGAATTGTTAACAAGTATTAGAGTATATTTTCATTGGTTTGCCCATTATTTGACTAGTTTTGGGGCGTTGTGCATTGATTTGAGTCGTCGGAAGGGCTTGGACGCCGGTTAGGAATCTTCGGAGCGAGGTAAGTCTCCTTTCTAACCTTGTGAGGGGGAATTGTACCCATAGGTGAACTAATTGAATATGTGCTACTAATTGTGGGGGCTATGAACGCACGAGGTGACGGGAGTCCGTGCGTAGCTACTATTATGCTTGTGTCTGAGTAGTCTAGGACCCACTAGCATGCTCTACTTGTCATACTTGTGATGTTGCCAATGATATTAGACTATTAATATTATCGAATTAGTAATTGAATACCTAAGAAGGTTAAAGTTTATTTTCTTAATCATCTACAAAGAGAATTGATTTTCCTTAGATAATTGTTCTCCTGATAAAGTATGCTTATTTGTCGTACTTGTAACTTCACTGATAACTTTATAATATTTAAAACCTTAACGAACTTGGCAAATAAAATTTCAAAAAAGGATTTAAATACTATCTTCGTGTCCATTAAAAGAGAATTATATCATTTTCTTGAGTAAATGTTCTTCCTGATAAAAATGTGAATTTACTGTGTGAATATGTGTATTTATGAGTACCTGAGTCGCATGTATGATTCGCGAGCAGGATAACTTTATTATTTATATATGACCGCGTCGCATGATCGATTCGCGGGCGAGGTAATAGATGCATCTATGGTTCGAGCCGTTCGACCCTTCGGCAATGCACATTTTATTATTGTTGGTTCGCGCCGTTCGACCCTCGGCAATTCTGCGCATGATAATGGTTGCGTACTTTCTGTAATCATTACCTGTTTACTGGCCTGGGAATTTTAATTATGAACTGAAATGACGAAGATTCAAAGAGTTAAATGCGAAAGGAGTTGATATTTCCTATCCCTACATATTAATTTGCCTATGATATTCATGCTTAGTGTCACACTTGATTATATTAAATTGACCCTTAGCAATGTGTCAAATTCGATCTCTCGTCACTACCTCTTCGAGGTTAGGCGGGATACTTACTGAGTACACGTTGTTTTCGTACTCATGCTACACTTGTTGTGTATTTTTATTGCATAGGTACCTTCATAGCTAGTGGTCCTGGTTGACGCAGTGATGTGGCTGACTTGGAGACTTAGACGAGCTGCACCATCTGGAGACGACCCGCAGCTGGCAGAGTCTCCCTCAGATGTATTGTATTTTATCTTAAATTCCTTGCCCAGTTTGTATTCCGGACAAGTATTGTAGTACATGTATAATTCTTAGATATTCGCTCATGCTCTTGTGACACCGGGTTCTGGGATGTGTTTGGGATGTATTTTCATTAAAATGGAATGTTAAACTATCGTATTTATTTAGCGGATTCTTATTCGATTATTATGTAATAAAGCGAAAGGTAACGATTTCAAATTGTTAAAACGGGAATTTTGTTCAACTATTCAATGATTGGCTTGCATGATAGTGGTGTCCGGCGCCATCACGACCTTAATGGATTTTGGGTCGTGACAGACAGACCCTCGAGTCTAAAGGTTTCAAGTTGAGCAGGACTAAGACTGAGTACTTGGAGTGCAAGTTCAGCAATGTTACGGGGGGAGTGGACAGCGACGTGAGGCTTGATTCACAAATCATCCCTAAGAAAGGAAGTTTTAAGTACCTTGGGTCGATTATCCAGGGGAACGGGGAGATCGACGAGGATGTCACACATCGTATAGGGGCAGGTTGGATGAAATGGAGGTTAGCATTTGGCGTTTTGTGTGACAAGAAGGTGCCCCCGGAACTTAAAAGCAGGTTCTACAGAGCGGTGGTTAGACCGACCATGTTGTATGGGGCAGAATGTTGGCCAGTCAAGATTGCCCATATCCAGAAGATGAAAGTAGCATAAATGAGGATGTTGAGATGGATGTGCGTGCACACGAGGTTGGATAAGATTAAGAATGAAAATATTCGAGCAAGGGTAGGTGTGGCTCCCATGGAAGACAAAATGCGATAAGTGAGGCTTAGATGGTTCAGGCACGTGTAGAGAAGAAACCTAGATGCCCCGGTTAGGAGGTGCGAGCGGTTGGATCTGACGGGTATGAGGAGAGGTAGAGGGCGGCCAAAGAAGTATTGCGAAGAGGTGATCAGGTAGGACATGACGCGACTCCAGCTCACCGAGGGTATGGCCCTTGATAGGAAGGTATGGAGGGTAAGCATTAGGGTTGTGGGTTAGTAGGTGGTGAGCGTTTTTCTGCTCCGTTCTGTGTGTAAGTCTAGTTGGTCAGTGTCATGTTTTAGTATGCTAGTGGTACATGTTGTGCTCGTACTATTTTGTAGGACCTTGTCACTGCACTGATTATTGATATTGCTTTTCTAGGTATATTTTCTGATTCTTAGCTCGTTGGTACTATCTTCTAGTTATGTTGTTATGATTCTATTGTCGCGTTTCATCTTCTTGTGCCGCGGGTCTATCGAAAACAGCCTCTCTACCCCAGGGTAAGGTCTACATACATACTATCTTCCCCAGACCCTACTCGTAGGATTATACTGGGTTGTTGTTGATGTTGTTATTTTTCCTAATTAAGGGGCAAAGGGGGGAGGAGGTTTGCGGCCTTTGAATCCCTACATCATTTTTTTGCTGAACAATGAATTCCTTCAAAATCAATCCTCACATCATTTGAATGGACGAATCCACGTCAAAATCATCAAGTCTTTCTTCATCAAGAAGCATAAGATGAGCATGTGTATTATCAATCACTTCCTTTAAAATGGTCTGAACTTCAAATGAAGGAATAGTACGCACCTCCCTAAGTTTTAAAAGCAAAGAATTTTCGAAGTAGCAACCTCATACATTTACTGAGATTATCTAAATGGACAATATAACATACATACTTAACCTAGACCAGTCTCTATGGGTGAAGATAATACTATGTATAAAAATTGTAAAGGTGGAAGTTGAAATATTTCCACCTAAAGGATTTCAAGTTGTCAATAATATTTATAAACAATCCTAAACGTGCACTATAGCAAAGAATTTACAACTTATAAACAATATGTTTCAACTTATAATCATAATTATCATAACAATAACGACAATAGTAATAATGTTTGAGAAGAGTTGTTACTATTGATTTTCTTGTTACAAAGGCCAAAAAGGACATGTTAAACATGAATATTAAGGAAGTACTTACCTCTATTAATCGTCCTAGCAAGCCACGCTTGAATTGTGATGACACAATTGCGTGGATACTTCACGAAACACTGCCATGTTAACTCATTAGTAGGCTGTGGCGATTCCGTTGAGGGTATTGTGACTGAGGGCTGATTTACATCAAAGGACTTTTCAATGTCTGACAGCCTGCTTTCTAAGTTTGCCTGTGCGACTTCACAAGAAAATACAAAGCAATTAGGTTTTCAAGTACAACCTGCTTAGAAGTACATGTTGTCACTTTGTTGTCTATCGTTCGTCTTCTTATTTATTCAATGTGGATTGATTTCGGAGTAGGGATTGGGTTAGTGACTAGTGATCTCGTATGTAATGTAGCATAACTATCTCTTGAAAGAACATAAGCAGAAGAAAATATTGCAAGTGATAATATGATCATAGTAGGAATATTACCAGAATAAAGTAAGCGCTGCCAAAAGCCTAGCTGAGTCCCACTCCGAAATGCAGAAGGTGTCTCAGCCATCAAACTCAAAAGCGATACATCATCATCGTCACCATAAAACTCTGCCCGGGCCAAACCAGGAAAACGACGAACCAGAGCTAGCAGCACATCTATTATACACAAAAAAGAGATTCTCAAGATGAGTCGGTAAAATGGAGTATATCCCAGTCAAAAGCAAAACCATCTCCTTAATTTTCTATTCTACAACACCCAATATTGATGTATAGGACAAGTATATACTAACATCTTACCATAGAATCCGGCTACTACTAACAGATGGAGAAAGGTGGAAGCAGCTGATTCTTTAGTTGGTGGGGAGTCTGCCATCTTCGTGGCCATATCCCCAATCAAAAGTAAAACCATCTCCTTATGGCCATATCTAGCAGCCTCTATAATCGGATACCGCCCAACAGTATCGTCGTCAGTCGCTCGCACACTCCGGATTCCCGTTTCAAGTTGCAGCAACTTCTTGGCAGCCTCCATGTTCCCAACCTTCGCAGCCACACAAAGAGGTGTATGACCATTGTTGTTACGAATAACCAACCCTTCTAATGCATAACTTTTCGGCTTACTTATCACAGAATCATACCACTTTTCAGCACCAACAAGTACGTGAAGGCCAGTATCTCCAGCTCTTGTTACCTTCCTACATATAGTCACATCTAGGGGAAATACCGAGAGAGCTTTAGCTTCTTTTTCAAAACCACTCTGGTTTTCTCTGAGTAATGCACGGTATAAAGGCAAGCATCCCCACAACTTCTTCTCCTCATTAATGTTCTCTGTTCAAAGTATAGCCACACATCATTCTCAATGGGCACGTAGGAATTAATTGGGAAGGGGGAAAAGCTTTTTACCTTCACCAATTTCTTCCAAGCTACTGCAGTTTGTTCTGGCTGCTAGACTGAACAATGTTTCCATTCTACCACTCCTTGCGATGGCTGGTGAATAAGGAGTTAAAACTCGAGTCTTACTGCTTCTTGTATTGGCTGCTACATTAGGATTGCGCCGTTGGTGAAAATTACTGTTGCTTGAGCTAGCTGCTGCTAGAGCTTGTGCAGCTTGCTCAAAACCATGTTCATCCCCTCTGAGTATTGCACGGCATAAGGGCAAGCATTTCAACAACAACTCCTCGCTTTTGTCTGTTCAAGTATACCCCCAAATCATTCTCAATGGGGACAGAGGAAATAATACAAGAGAAGGTAAAGCTTTTTACCAGGACTGGGCGATTCTTGAACATTACCATTGCTTGTGTTGGCTGCTGGATTAGGACTGGGTGATTCACCTTCGCTTGTGCTGCTGGCTGCTAGACTAGGACTGGGTGATCCTTCAAAATTAATGTTGCTTGTGATTTCTGCTTGATTAGGAACAGACACTGTGTGATATTCATCGTCACTTGTGATTTCTGCTTGATTAGGAATGGACACTGTGTGATAATCATCCTGGATTGTGATTCCTGCTTGAATAGGATTGGGCGATTCTTGAAAATTACCATTGGTTGTGCTGGCTTCGTAAACATGACTGTTGCTTGGTGAGGACGACATGCTAGCGCTCAACCTTTGATTACTACCGGATTGTTGGAACTAGCATTCTCCCTTCACCGGATTTATGTCTTCCATTGGCACGCCAAAATTGACTTCTTTTGTTTCCTTTTCTTTCTTTATTCCCTCTTTCCAACCTGGATTCCTCCACAAATCCCTTCTTCTACTTAAAAACGATAGCTTGGCGCATAAAGTACTCCGCATTCACATAGGGTTCGCGATGTAGACAGCCTACACTAATACAAGTATTACTGGCTGCTCGAACCCCGTGAAGAAAACTTTACCTGCTCCGACGCTAGCTCCCTTTTTTCTACATTAGTACATTACTATTTACTAGTACACATTGAATTCTCCATAATATCATCCACATTGTCTTCCTCCCCTAATCATTACTATTCTCAACAAATACCTTTAAGTCTTACAAAGTAAAGTACCTGTGGGCTCACGGGAGTGGAATTTCCTACTGTCACTTAATTAGCCAAAAAGTTGTCGCACTTTGTTCCCGACCCGGATATTCTACCAACGTTGTTCACACGAACAAAATACGCGGGAAGATTGAATTTCTGAAATTTAAAAAAGTTGGCGTTTCCAACTTTCTGTCACTCAATTGCAGCAAAAAGTTCTCAAAATGCACTTTGTTCCTGACCCGTAATTTCTGCAATTGTTTTGAAATTTCCATTTTGCAAAAGTTGTTTCACACGAAAAGGAGCAAATACGCGGCGAAATTGAATTTAAAATAAGAAAGTTGGCGTTACCGGACCTATAGAACCAGCGAGGATGTTCTAATAACATTTTCTGCAGACAAACAAAGCTCAAATTGCAGCTATTTGGATGACTGCGCATTGGCCAATTCGAAGCGCTTGATTTCACCCCAATATGGGCGTCTATTTAGCTAGCATTTGGCCATACATTCCCAAATTTGTTTTGAAAAATATGATTTTGGTGAAGTTTGATTTGAATATAAAAATGTGTTTTGAGATACGTTTTCAAAACATATTTACTAATTTTATTTTGGAAAAATATGTATAAAATTCCCAAGTTTTGGGATTTTAGCTCAAAATCAACAATTGGGGTGATTTTGGGATTTGAAGTTTGGAATTTGGAATCTTGTCAAAATTGGGCAAAATTTATGGTCAAACATGAGTTTGTCAAATAAATCCCAAATTTATTTTGACAAAATTCATGGCCAAACGAATCCTTAATATGCCCAAAGATTTGAAACGACAGAGCATTTGAACATATTGACCATTAACAAGATAAAGTTTATGCTAGTGGTTTATGTAGTGTCCCCGCTATTTTTCCGCTATTTATATATTGTGACATTATTTTTGGTTATTTTTATTGCTTGTCCATCTATTTTGTGTCTCTTACGATGCTGATATTATTTTTCTGGCTTTTGTTACTTTTACGGTTCTATTGTCTATTTTCGTCTGCATGAGTCGAGGGTCTTTTAGAAATAATCTCTTTGTTCCTCCGGGTTAGGAATAAAGTCTGAATACACTATATCCTTCTCAGACCTCACTTGTATTGGGTTGTTGTTGTTGTAGTCGTCGTTGTAACAGGATCAAAGTTACCAACTTTAGTCTAATTTCATAGAGCTCTCTGCATAATTCACTTTTGAAAAAACATAATCTACACAAACTTAACGTATTGTAAGTGGATGATAAGTTTAACTAAGAGCATTTTTAAGTGTTGGAATTGTTTAAATAATCAGTCACGTGCTCGGATAGAAGTGTTGAACCGAATAATAATCCGTTGATAGAAAAAATGATGATAAGATGTTCTTCTGTTAAAATGGCTAAATTACTATAATTTCTCACAAAAATACTAAAATTAAAAGTATATTTGTAAGAAAAGAGGAGGAATGATAAAAATATTGACCGGAGTGAAAGTTAGGAGTCTTTGTTTTCAAAAAAATATTTTGAAAAGTTTAAGAAACAATATTAAGGATAAAATAGTAAAACTTTTATTCGTCAAACCCAAAGTTCTTATAAAAAAACCATAAGTTGGAAAGTGACTTTGATTGATTTTGGTTCATAAGCAACTTGTCATGTTTACCAATCGCGTAAATAAATTAAAAAATGTGTTTGTAAGCCAATTTGACCGACTTATAAGCTTAGGCGAATATACCCTTAACCCCCAAATATATTCTCATATCAAATCGCCTAATAATTTTCCTCTCTCACCGTAATTATCAAGAGAAAAAATTAATAATTA
This sequence comes from Nicotiana undulata, assembly GCA_005239495.1. Taxonomy (NCBI): domain Eukaryota; kingdom Viridiplantae; phylum Streptophyta; class Magnoliopsida; order Solanales; family Solanaceae; genus Nicotiana; species Nicotiana undulata. The sequence continues at coordinate 57,527 of ML286838.1, read as the reverse complement.
TAAGTACAAATGAAAACTTTAGAAGAAAAGGTATTACAAGCAGAAAAAGAATAGAGTAATACTCTATATTCCAATTTATGTGAAGATGTTTGACTGATTTAGAATTAAAAAAAGAAATAGTGACTTTTGAAATTTATGCTGAAACAATCCATAGCTAATTTATGTTCGAAATCATCTCACTAAGGATTAAATAAAACTTAAATGTTAACTTATTTCTAAATATAAAAAGGTATTATTCCTATACAAATACTAAAAAGGAAAATATCATATAATTTAAAACGAGGGAAGAACAAAGGAAATTATAACGAGAAACTTGTCATTACTAAAATGCTCTGTCGTTTCAAATCTTTGGGCATATTATATTGTATTGTCCAGTATCGTTGTTGAATACAATGCTTGGATAGATTGTATCGTTTGCGGTTGTTTCATGATATCACACACCAGCAATATGAAGAATAAACTTGCAATATTATAAAGAAAAATTATGATACGGGGTAAATTTATTATATAAAAAGGTTGGGTAAATAATCAAATAAAATTATTTAATAATAATGAAGGGTAAGATGAGAAAAAAAGACAAGATAACGACGCAATGACACCAAATCGGTCGTTACATAAAGTGGTACATTTCGTCGTTACGTAATAACGAATTTAATGATACAATAAAATAAAATTTAATTAACAACCAAAACAAACATCGTACTTAAATTAACAATACAAATCAATAAGTAATAACCATCCAAACAACTTGTAAGTCAACGTAGAAACATGTCTAGCTGACATAGGATTAGCAAAGGCTTTTACATTCGACACAAAGCTTGGCTTGTACCTGATCATGTAACAAACATAATACAGTTGAAACAAGAGAACTCTCCAACCAAACACAGAGCTTATCATCGCCTAAGCGAACCACCACCACCACAATCTAAGGAGAGCAGGGGTGAAAAAGATGTTATTTTACATTTAAAAAGCATAAATACAAGTATTTTGTGACAGACTGAAGTTTTTCATTAAGCAAACGAAAAACTGTTGTGCTACATCATTTGAGAAAAAAGGACAACACGATATAAAAATTAAACGATACCATCTCCTTGAATTCGCCACTCAAAAGAGAGAAGTTCTCTTCCCCTTCTTATCTCCACCATCTCAAAGTGCTTGCAACTTGCACCTTTGCAAGATTGGTAACATCATCGAATCTCAGTATTAGGGAATACAATAAAAGGGCAACTCGATGCACTTAGCTTTCGCTATGTGTGAGGTTTGGAGTGTTGGCGATATGGGCGATGCAGGCTAGGGTTTTCCTTGAAGACATTTTAGTCTCTCAATTGATATTTTACACAGGAAGGCCGGTCGCACAAAGGAGTTGATAAGTGGCATATAGTAATTGTCGTGGAAGAATCTGAGCATTGGGCACTTTCAATCCCAACCATCCAAGACAGTTGTACCCCACTAAAATAATCATGTGTACATATTAAGTTAGTTAGGGTAGTTATACAATGTATAAATACATGTACTTGTACAGTTAGCGAGACATATAGAAAATACAACTTGAGATATTTTGATCTCTAAATGTCTAGAAGCTTCCTATAATTTTCACATGGTATCAGAGACAGATCTCTCGATCTAGATTTTGTTTGTTCAACGATAATTTTATTTTTTCTGGATTTATTATCCAGTTTCATTTGAATTCACTAAATTCTACTTCAATTTCTGTGTTGAATCCTGTTTCGCTGGATTCTACAGCAATTTCTGTATCTTCAGGTATCATTTCTGATTCTGAATATGTGATCGTGACTCGAATGGAGAAAATTGATTGTGATCATCCGTATTATTTGTATGCTTCTGATTCTCATGGCACTTGTGTCTCCTCCTTTTGATGGATCTGGATATGGAGGATGGAGAAAATCAGTTTTAATTGCATTATCAGCAAAGAATAAGCTGGGTTTCATTGATGAAACCCTACCTAGACCTAAGGATGAAGCACCAAAACTTAAATACTGGATTAGATGCAACGATATGGTGTTTGCATGGCTGCTTAATTCTATGACAGTTGAGATTAGGTCACGTGTAATTCACTCTAAATCAGTTTGGATTTTGTGGAAACATTTGCAGGACATGTATGGTCAATCTAATTTCACACAGTCATTTGAATTGCAAAAATAATTGTTAGAAACTATGCAAGGATCAAGTAATATTGCAATATATTTTAAAAATTAAAAGCTATATGGGATGAAATAGAGCTAATTGATTCTAGGGCTGTATGTATTTGTGTAGACTGTAAATGTGGCTCACTTGAGAAAAATCATGCTATTGAAGAGAGACAAAAATTTGTTCAGTTTTTAATGGGGTTAAACGAGACATATACTGGAATTAGAGGAAGTATAATAATGATACACCTTTCCCCTACTATTGACAAAGCATATTACTTACTTTGACAAGAAGAGAGACATGGGAGTATACAAAACATTGCCCAGTATCCTAGTGAATCTAGTTCCTTTGTTGTGCCTGGGCAGCATTTTGGTCAAAGCAGACAGAAATCTAATATGAAAGAAGGAAATGGACTCAATTCTTATAGAAGCAATCAGGACTATAGAAATACATTTTTCTGTAACTATTGCAAAAAAGCAGGGCGTACCATTGATAGATGTTTCAAGCTTCATAGATATCCATAAAATTGTAAACCTGCAACCGACAGACAACCCGAATATCATTCTTCAGCTCAAGGGAATGTAGTATTTTCTGAGAAAACTACAGGACAGATGAATAGAAGTGACAATGAAGCTAAATTGGAATTACTCAAAATCAACTTGCTCAATTAATGGAAATTCTTCAACAGGTCAAAGTTGGCCAACATGGTGCATCATCTTCTGACACTCAGGCAGTGCCAACTGTGCTGGTATTTTCCTACCGCATTCTGCTTCTTTTTCTAAGCCTACCGAAACTCATTTCTGGATCATTGACTCTAGAGCATCAGAACACACAAGTTTTGATCTTACCATTATGACTAATGTCACACTCCTTGCTAAACCTCTCAATGTAACGTTGCCCAACTCTCAAAGAGTTAAAGTTACTCATGTTGGTCAAGTCACTATTCATCCTCAATTGACCCTACACGCAGTCCTATTTGTACCAAATTTTAAGTTCAACTTAATTTATGTACATAAACTTTGCAAACAGTTTTATTCTATTCTTACCTTTAATGATTCTTCCTATTTCTTGCAGGGCCTTTCTTTGAGGAGGCCACTGGTTCTTGGTGAAATTCAGGCTGAATTGTATCTTCTTCATTCCACTCATCAACTTGCAGAGTCTTTTGCTTCCCTGCACACACAAAATAAAACTTTAGTCACTCCTTTTACTAAATTTGCTACTCTCAGTATATAGTTTCAATGCTTCTATGTCCACTTCTGATGTTTCTTGCACAAATTTGTGGCATATTAGATTTGGGGATTTCCCACTATCCAGTATGAAATACATTCCTAGTTGTATGCAGCACAGTTCTAATGTGAATGACTTTTCCTTGTACTGTTTGCCCAATGGCCAGACAACATAAATTGCTTTTTCCTACTAGCATCAGTTCTTCTTCACATATTTTTGAATTGATTTATATTGATACTCGGGGTCCTTACAAGTCTTCCACTCATGATGATTTTAAGTATTTCTTTACGATAGTGGATGACTATAGTAGGGTTACTTGGACTTATTTGTTGAGTACTAAAAGCAATGCTTTCACTATTCTACAATCTTTCATTTTTATGGTTGAAACCCAAGTTAACACCAAAATCAAAAAGATTATGTCTGACAATGCCTTTGAAATGGGCAGTAGCACTGTTGCCACTGTTTTTCTTCTTTCCAAAGGCATCATTCATCAGACTTCCTGTGTTACCACCCCTCAACAGAATGGGGTTGTTGAGCAGAAGCACAGACACCTTTTGGAAACATGTAGGGCTTTGCTATTTCAGTCTCAAGTCCCCATTTGTTACTGAAGTGAATGTCTCTTGACTGCTACCTTTCGAATAAACAGGTTTCCTACTAAACTTCTTGACTATAAAACTCCTTATGAAGTTCTGTTTCATAAGGCTCTTGACTATAATTTTCTCCGCGGCTTTGGTTGCCTATTTTTTGCCTCTACTTTGTCCCACCATATAGTCAAACTTGGTCCTAGAGCTGATGCCTTTCATAAGTCAAGGCCTTTAGACTAGCCCTCTTCTGGAAAGAGTTGCATATTTCTGTCCTTATGGTAAAAAGGGTTACAAATTACTCAACATACAGACTCACAAACTATTTGTCTCCAGAAATGTTGTTTTTCATGAAACTATCTTTCCCTTTTCTTTCTTACAAGATAAGCCTCCACCTATATTTCCTGTATCTCCCTCCTCCTGTGATCCTATACCTATTTCTCCTACTACACCTTTTTCTCCACATTCTCCTGTTTCTCCCCCTTTTCATTCTTCCTATTCTCCTGTTATTTCTCCTAGTTCTCCCTCTTCATCTACTTCTGATAGGCAGTGTACTCCTTTTACTACCTCTCCCTCTTATGTTACTTCTTTGCCTTCTCTTAATCCCCATTCTGTTTTCCTATTCCTTCTCCTTCTCCTACTTTTCAAACAGCCCTACGCAGGTCCTTTAGAGAGCACAAGACTCTTGCCTACCTAGCTGACTATGCTAGTGGAGTTGTTCATCTTATTGATGTGCCCACCTCCTGTTTTCTTTCTCCTGTACTTCCACAGCATTTTTCTTTTGCTACTATATCTCCTTCCAACCAGAAACTCTTAAGCATTTTATCTCAGGTCCACGACCTACTTCCTATTCTGAGGTAGCTTCACACCTAGGTTGGCAGGAAGTTATGGGTAAGAAAATTGATGCTCTGTTAGCTAATGAGACTTGGGAAGTTGTTCCTTTACCTGTTGGGAGGAAATCCATCCCTTGTAAATGGGTTTATAAGGTGAAGTTGAAGTCATATGGGAGTGTAGAGAGGTTGAAAGCTCGACTTGTTATTAGAGGTGATACACATCGTGAAGGTATTGATTTTACAAAGACTTTCTCCCATGTGATCAAGATGACCACTATTCGATGCATTTTAGCTTTGGCAGTTAAGAAAGGTTGGGGTTTGTTTCAATTAGATGTTAATAATGTGTTTTTACATGGTGATTTACATGAGGAGGTTTATATGAAATTTTCGGCTGGGATTTCTCCTCCTGCTCCTAATATGGTTTGTCGTTTAAAGAAATCTCTCTATGGTCTTCGTCAAGCCTCATGATAGTGGTATGCTCGCCTCATTGTTGCTCTCAATTTTAAAGGTTGTCATTCTTTAAATGATTACTCCCTCTTTTATAAGAAATCTGGGGTTTCTATTTCTTTAGTGGTTGTGTATGTTGATGATATCCTTCTTACGGGCAATAATGTGGCAGAATTGGATGATTTGAAATTATTTCTAGATGCTGAATTCAAAATCAAAGACTTAGGGAACTTATCTTATTTTCTAGGAATGGAGGTTCTTCGTGAGTGTCCTGGGCTCATTCTGACTCAGCGCAAAATTTGCCCTTGAGCTTCTTTCTGAATTCAATTATTTTGTTCTGGCCTCTGCCTCTTCACTTATGGATCCTTCCATTAAGCTACATGTTGATGACGATACTCTTCTCTATGACCCTATTGTGCATCGTCGCCTTTTAGGGAAATTGAATTTTTTGACCCACACTCGCCTAGATTTGAGCTTTGTTGTTAAGCACTTGAGTCAATTCATGCAGGCCCCACGTGACTCTCACTTATCTGCTGCTTTTCATTGCCTTTGTTATCTATTGCATGACCCTGGCATGGGTTTGTTCATGATTGTTGCATCGTCTCTTAATTTACTGGCCTTTTGCGACTTTGACTGGGGTTCTTGCCCGGACACTCGTTGTAACGACCCAATCGGTCGTTTCGAGAGTTTTATCCTTGTTTACCCTATTTCTGCTTCATTATATATGGTTCAGCTCTATGATGTTGTGTTAGGTTGGTTGGCTCGGGTTCGGACTGGTTGTGGAGAGAAATTAGACACTTAGTCTCTTAAGTTGGTTTAATAGTTAGAAAAGTCAACCGGAAGTTGACTTATATGTAAATGATCTCGAAATGTAGTTTTTATGATTCGGATAGCTTCTTTAGGTGAATCGGGACTTAGGAGTGTGTTCGGAGGTCCGGAGTAGAATTAGGCTTGAATTGGCGAAATTGGATTTTCGGCGCTTTCTGGTCGACAGTGGAAAATTAGCTATCGGAGTCTGAATGGAATTGCGGAAGTTGGAACAGGTTTGTAGTTTCATTTGGTACGTTTGTGTAAATTTTCAGATCATTCGGACATGGTTTGGTTGAGTTCGGCATCGTTGGCGAGATTTGGAAGTTTAGAAATCCTTAGGCTTGAATTTTGGATTTAATTTGGTTTTTTAATGTTATTTTGAGTGGTCCAAGTGTTCGACTAAGTTCGGGTATTGTCACATGACTTATTGGTACTTTTGGTTGAGGTCCCGAGGGCCTCGGGATGAGTTTGGATGGTTGACGGATTGGTTTTTGGCATTTAAGAGTTGCTGGTGTGAATTCTGCTGGTTTTCCTCACCTGCGAAAGAGGAGTCGCAGGTGCGAGGTCGCTTGTGCAGGCGGGGAGCGCAGATGCGAAAGCTATGGAATTAGGACTTTTCTGCATATGCGGAAAATTGGTCGCAGGTGCGATGGGGTTGACCGCATATGCGGTATTGGTGTCTTAAGTGGGTTTCACACCTGCGATGGTAATTTCCGCAGGTGCACTTCCGCGGAAGCGGGAATTTGACCGCAGGTGCGGCTTCTCTGGGCAGAAAGTATAAATAGTAGCCTTCACGAATTTTAGGCTTTGTTCATCAATTTTTCATACGGGTTGAAGCTTTTGGGAGCAATTTGAAGAGTGGTTTCAAGGAATTTTCGCTGAGGTAAGATTCTTGGACCTAAAACTTATTTCTATGGTGATATTTGACTGATTAGACATGAAATCTATGGGAATTAAGGATTAAAATTGATATTAGGGCTTGAAATTGGAGACTTTGATTTGAGGATTTGAGGGAACGTTTGTTGTCGAATTTTGTGTATTTGATATGTACGGACTTGTGAGAGTGTCCAAATTCTAGTTTTGTAATTTTTATCGGAATTCGAGACATGGGCCCGGGGGTCGGGTTTGGCCAATTTTGGGATTTTTTTATATAATTTGACTATTTTCGAGTGGGCTTTGTTCCTTTAGCGTATTTTGATGATATGAATCTGTTTTGAATAGATTCGGGGCGTGTTGAGGCCGAGTCAAGGGGAAAAGGCATCGACGAGTAGTTTTTCATCCGGCTTGAGGTAAGTAATGATTGTAAATCTTATCTTGAGGGTATGAAACCTCGGACTTCACTTTGTATCACTATTTTAGAGTGGCGCACATGCTAGATGACGAGTGTGTGGCGTACACTGTTGGAGGATTGTGACTTGGTTCGTACCGCAACAACTAATAAGTTGCGTATTTGATCACAACTCATATGATATTTTTGTATTTTAAGGACTATTACTATGTTTTGGACCCCTTGGGAGCTTTTTACTGCTATTTTCTCACTGTGTTGATTTAAGATTTACACTCAATCATGTTATGTTTAACTGATTTCGAAACTCCGTCTCATTTATACTATTTGATGCATAAAATGATATTTTGGGTCGAGTACCCCGTTTTACTGATAGTCCGAGTGGCTTGAGAGGTTTCTGACTAAGTGAGGCTGAGGTCCTATGTTGTGAGGATATTATGGGATCGGGTTGCGCGCCGCAACATGTTACACTATTTTATGATATATGAGAGGCCGAGAGCTTGTGTGATATTGCCACAAAATGGCTTGTTATAGAGCTTGGGCTGTAGGAGCCCCTCCGGAGTCTGTACACCCCAATGAGCGCAGGTACCTACCGAGTGAGAGTGCCGAGTGACGAGTGATTGGGAGGCATGAGTGACTGTGAGGTTGATCGAGGGGATGATACCAAGTGATTGTGAGGTATGCTGAGTGACTGATTTTAAGTGATGTTATGCCCGAGGGGCAATTTATGAAATATGTTTTTGCCTAAGAAGCTACTCATGATTTTTATCATCTTTACACTAAAATTTTCTTGAATTGCTATGGAAATTGTTAAAAGGTACAATTTCAAAGGATTTTTACTGAAATCGGCTTTTAAGCGTTATCAATTGTCGTATCTACGATTTTGAAAGAAGAATTGTATTTGTTGTGGATTGATGACTTGCTTTATGTGTTTCGTATTTCTCAGACTTTATTTACTTTCATTACTACTGAGTTGGCGTACTCACATTACTCCATGCACCTTGTGTGCAGATCCAGGTGCTAGGGCGGAGTGAGCTGTTTATCTGCCCAGGGACTCTCGGAGATTTGCGAGGTAGCTGCACGCGTCCGCAGCCCTGCCTTCTCCTTCTTACTTCTTTAGTACTTTCATATCCAGACTTATATTGTGTAAGAGATAGTGCATTAGACTTGTTTTTCCTTAGATGTTCATGACTGATAACTCAGGGTTTTGGGACAAAGTTGAGTTATTTACCTATCTTTATTTGTTCGAAATGCTAAAAATGATCACTTTATGAAAACATCGGAGAGTATTGAATTAAATGAAAAGGTTACCTTATGTTTAAGTATTGAATTGGCTGGCCTAGTATCGCGATAGGCACCATCACGGCTAGGAAATTTTAGGGTCGTGACACTCGTCATTCTAGTAGTGGGTTTTTTATTAGCCTTGGTGGTTGCCATGTTTCTTGGAAATCCAAGAAACAGTCGTCTGTTTCCCTCTCATCCACTGAAGCTGAATACAGGTCTATGCGTCGGGTTGTCGCCGAGCTCACTTGGCTTGTTCGTTTACCTGATGGCTTTCTATTACACCGTCCTTGTCGGTTCCCCTTCACTCTGATAGTCAGGCGGTGATTCACATCGCCAAAAATCCGGTCTTTCATGAACGCACGAAGCATGTGGAGCTTGATTTCCACTTCGTGCGTCAACAATTTCAGGCTGGTCTGATTTCCTTAACTTTTGTTATGTCGCACTCACAGCTCGCTGACGTCTTCACCAAACCTCTCTCTAGTCCGCTTCTTTGTTCTTTGTTAGGCAAGCTGGGGGTTCATTCTTCACCCTGCACCTTGAGGGGGTGTTGGCGATATGGGTGATGCAGGCTAGGGTTTTCCTTGAAGACATTTTAGTCTCTCAATTGAGACTTTACATAGGAAGGTCGGTTGCACAAAGGAGCTGATAAGTGGCATATAGTAATTTCCACATGGAAGAATCTGAGCCATTGGGAACTTTCAATCCCAACCGTCCAAGACAGTTGTACTCCACTAAAATAATCATGTGTACATATTAAGTTAGTTAGGGTAGTTATATACAGTGTATAAATACAGGTACTTGTACAGTTAGTGAGACATATATAAAATACAACTTGATATACTTTGATCTCAAAAATGTCTAGAAGCTTCCTATAATTTTCACACGGGGAAGGGTCGGACCACAAGGATCTATTGTACACAGTTTTACCTTACATTTCTGTTAGAGGTTGTTTCCACAACTCGAACCCGTGGCCTCCTAGTCATATGGCAACAATTTCATCAGTTACGCCAAGGTTCCCCTTCTATTGGGAAATACAATGATGAAAAGAAAGGTTGAGAACCATGACATACCTTGATTGGGTGCGAGGACACATGTTTGCAACTGTTAAAATATGCTTTAGAAGATGCACTAAGTAAGATTATTTTATTGTTTCAGCTTAGAGTTATTTACTGCTATTTTTATTTGAATTTGAAATAATTTTGAACTAGTCTTTAGGAGTGAACTGGACTCTAGGAGTTTGTTATTTTCAGCATATTTTGTGCTGATTTTAGGTCTTTTAAGTTAGTATTTCTCTTATAAATTGTAGTCCAAATGCAGTAAAATAAGACATAGAATTTTTAGCTTCAGTTCCTTTACATCTATTCCAGTATACTCTTTTTATTTCTTGTCATCTTCCTCTGTTTTTTCACTTAGTTTCTTTCATCAAGAACCAACAATTGGTATCCGATCCATCTTTTTAAGGGACCTAAGTAAAATCTTTTCTTGAGTGAGATAGAGACTGAGGCGAGTTTTTCTCAATTGGCTCCTCCAGTCATTGATGGTGAAAATTACCAATTGTGGGCAGTGAGAATGGAGACTTACTTTGAGGCTTTAGATATTTGAGAGGATGTGGAAGAGGATTATGATGTTCTGCCTAACAATCCCACCGTAACCCAGATCAAGAGTCACAAGGAAAAGAAAACCAGAAAATCAAAGGCGAAAGCAACTTTGTTTGTTGGTGTGTCTGCAAAAGATTTCACGAGAGTTATGGCTCTCAAATCAGCAAAAGGAATTTGGGATTATCTGAAGGAATATACAGGAGATGAAAGAATATGAGGCATGGAGGTATTGAATTTAATAAGAAAATTCGAGTTGCAGAAAATAAAAGAATATGAGACCGTCAAAGAATACTCAGATCGGTTGCTTGGCATTGTTAACAAGGTAAAGTTGCTTGGTACTAATAGGCTCTCATCGGGGGAGCTAATACACGTTGGGCTCTTTTTTCCTTACAAGATTTTGTTCCATTGGGTTTTCCATGCTAGGTTTTTAACGAGGCAACCAAAAGGCGTATTGTTAGATATATGTACTCTTTTTCCTTCTCTAGAATCTTTTTCACTGAGTTTTATTTTAGTTAAGGTTTTAAGGAGGCACATTAGTTGTTGAATAAACATTCAAGTGGGAGTGCTATAAATAGAATTGTATTTAAGGTTAATGTCTATATTTTAGAGAAATTTTAGGGTTTGTTACTTTGTGGCTAAGTCACATTTTCTCTATAAATAGAGGGTTCTATTCCATTGTAATTCATCCCAAATCAATGAGAATTCTATCTCCCTACTTTTCTCTGCAATACACTTCTTCTTCTTTTATTGTTTCATAACAATAGGCCAATTTTTTGCCTAATTGCGCTACATGATATATTATTGAAGAAGAAATTTAATTGGAAAAATTACTAACGAAACTCTACGGGCTCGTTTGGTATGAGGGATAAGGAATAAATAATCCCGGGATTAAAAGATAATTTATCCCAAGTTTGGTTAGGATAAATCATGATATAACAGAAATTAGTTATCCCGGAATTATAGTATTTTTTATTCCCATGTAAAAGTGAGATAACTAATCCCCGAATAATTAATCATGAAATAATTTGTTTGCCAACCAAACAACCCTTATAGGTCCCGTTTGAGACGGTGATTACGGAGAAGGGGTTCAGTCTGTCAAGTTAGAGCACTAGTACTAAAACACGAACGTGTTGAGCCAACATAGGATTACGGGGCTTCCGCCTTTGGCCTAAAACATGAAAGTTTGTACCTCGTCGTGCTATAAACATACTATAGTTGAAACAAGAGAAATCTAAGCAAACAAAGAACACATTCCATCGCCTAGACGAGGATAGTATCTCGACATCTCATTTATACCAATCGCATCGAAAACTATGCGGAAAAAAGGCATAGATATTCTCAATTATAAACTCGAAATACAAGTATTCTGCCATAGGCTTACGTTGTTCAATAAGCAAATGAAACATTGTTGAGCTACACCAATTGATAAAAAAGTCCACCATGACACAAAAATAAACAATTTCATCTCTGTGAATTCGCCACTTAAAAGAAAGAAGTTCCCTTTCCCTTCTTATCTCCACCAATCTCAAAGTGCTTGCACCTCTGCAAAGTCGATATCAACAATGAATCTCAGGTATCGGCCATTACAATGATGAAAAGGAAGATAGAGAACCATAACAAACCTTGATTGGGTGCTGGGATACATGTTTGCAATCCTGGCATTGCAACCTTAGCACAATCTTCTTGGTAGTTTTGGCCCAGTTTTAGAGGAAAATTGATTTATGAGATGAATACCAAGGAAAAGAATATTATTGACCCGATTATTGATCTTTCTTGTATGTCTTGTAAGTTTTTTATTCCTCGCTATGATCACTTATCATGCAAAATTATAGCAAAAATTCCACTCAATAAAGAGCAATTTAGAGTACTATCATATGATATAAGCTCTTCTTAATCCAAGTGAACCAACAAATATGTTGAATTCTCATTATGCCTCAGCAAAATTTGGAACTTGAGTTTTCATTCTCAACAATTTTTATATCAGTGTGATAAATGTTCTACTAAAGACAAGCAAAACATAATGATTTGATAGTTTTTTCTTAATAGAAAATAAAGCAGAGTAAAGCTACCAACTCGCGAGTAAAAGAAAATTTAAGGATGAAGATATGCTTGTTCAATCTTAAATAATAATAACGCAAGATTGCGGTAAAATTGTACTATGAACGAACACCATGAAAGCACATGTATCGGGAAAAATGTAATAAGGAAAATAAAGCAAGACAAATAAATGAACTGTCTTCCAACACAAAGTAAAAACTTCACTATCCCTTTATTCTAACACAAACACAAGAGCATCAAGAGCTGTACCTCTCCTCTTTGCTTGCTAATGAAGTATACGTGAGCTCTGCTTGCGAAAAATGCTTGGACCATATGTGGACATAAACATATCCAGCAAGAGAGGAAACTGCAAGGACTCAAAGAGGATTACTGGCATGAGGGCTGCAATGCCGACTGGAATGAGTATCCATCCTTTTTTCTGACCAAAAACAAGGTAAATTGTGGCACCAAATGCTATCATCAACGATGTCATTGAAGCGAATAGGGTACCGAGGCCGAGAATTAATCTTTTCGGAAGAGATTTAAGAAAATCCTCTTCTGCATATCTCGAGGTGAGGATAGACAAAAACATTATCACAGAGGCAACAGAAGAGAACAGACCGAATGCAACCGAAACAGCAAAAACCGTGAAGGCTGTTTCATTGGAGAAGAGTGGAAAACCATTGTTTTGATCATTTCCTCCTGGCACGGTGATGGCTGCAGCAAATCCTACAGTTGCTGTTAAGGCTGCCACAAATATGCAGGAATTTGCAGTTTCTTTCATCCATTTCTCCCCTTCTTTGACCAATCCCTTGTGTTCCTCAGTGAACACCATTTTTGGAGTTTTTCCATAAGAGTTTCTCTTTGTCCTGAAAGCTGGATTAACAAACTTTTCCACTTCCTGCATACACGTAAATGCGGTACTTATGTTAATGAAAGTGCTGATCTAGCGTTTCATAGAATGATATAATTACATGATATACAGAAAAATATAAAATAATTTTGCTGGCTCGTCTTTTTTAATGGCTCCGGTCGCTTTGCCTTTTATGCTCGTAAGGCATTGTCCATTAAGTAATGACTTCACATGTTTATTGTTAAAGACCTACTCCACCAGAATTGCTTCACAGGTTTATCTTTTACAGTCATCCCATAAGCTCAAACTCAATTCATCCACTTTGATAATAATATTTTCCCAGATTTTGTTGCCTCTCCTACTAACTCTTCGTATCATTTTAATAAAGTTACCCCACCACATGACTCTTAAACCATATTCAAAAACATAAAGAGGCACATCTTGGTTGTCACAGACACTTACCATATTAAAATACAAAATTTCCTAACTGAAGAAAGCTATATGGTGAATACATAAAGATGTCCCCCGTCAACTCCACCTATTAAATGCAAGTACTGATGAGCCGAGAGTCTCCCAGAAACAGCCTCTCTACCCTTCCGGGGTAGGGGTAAGGTCTGCGTACATCCTACCCTCCCCAGACCCCACTAGTGAGATTTTACTGGATTTTTTGTTGTTGTTGATGGTATTAAATAAACGGGCATTTAAGGTGAAACAAAAAGGAGAATTTGTTGTATAATCGAGCTGAGTCAAGTCCGGCCAAGCTTCTACAATACTGAACTGAGTGTTCAACCAAGTTTTGATACAATAGTGCAGTGCAATAAAGCTAGAGCCAACTCTTTAATTTTGGTTTCCTACTTATGCTACCACGCTTTTGGTGTGTCTGTTTAAATTCTAATAAATTCTAATTCACTTAAGTAGACAATTCTCTTTTCCCTCAGTTCATGCATATTTAGCATATTTCAGATATGGAGTTCGATAAATTTCTCATGTGATATGGAAAATTTCCATTGTCCCCTTTCCCTTCCTTCCCTTTACCCAGTTCCCCCATGTAATTATTTATTATTAACATATTAAAATTTTAAGTTAATTGCTATTTTACTTAACACTAGAACCTAATAGATGAGTTTTATTTTTAAGTAATAATCACGAGACCTAACCGACCCAATCAAGTCGAGGCCGAGTTGACTATGTCAATGGGAAACTTTGACTGAACCAAGCCGAGCTTGATTAGAAACCAAACCAAGTCGAGTCCAGCTCTTTCTAAGTTGACTTGACCTGAACTAAAATACAAGTGAGACGAGTCGAACCTGAGTTGCTTCGGGTGAGTGCCCACACATATTGTAAAACCTATGTTAAACCAGCTAGAATTCACGAATTGTTGAAATTAATTTGTGATCCTTCCAAATGACTCATGAAAACGCATTCTTAAAGTAAACCGAAGCACCGATATTTTTATGTTTTAATAAAGATCTTGAACCAAGTTATAATAGTGAAGCTCATACCTGGAACCATTGTAGTTCGCGCTGCATTTGCAAAGCTGCACCTGAGATAAGATTGAGTCGGTCATGGGGTGCTAGTTTTCCAGCCATATGTAATATGTTGTTCCCTGAAGTATCTTCGTCAGTTGTTACCAAATGTTTATACAAACTTAACTGATAGATGAGGTTAAACACCTTTTCATGACGATTTATCACTGCAAGGTGAAATAAGTTACGATTTTGAGAATTAACAAACCAGATTGCGTTTGGATAGCAATCTATAATTTCTTCTATGATTTCAGAAATTCCTGAACTTGCTGCCGACAGAAGTGCCTTTCTGAGTAACGGTTCAATTTTCTCAAGGTTATACTGTGCCATAAATTCCGCGCAAACACGTTTCACAATATCCAGAGTCTCTTCATGCATTAATTTTGTGTCCTTAATGTGCTTGAATATTGGTGCTGTAAATAATGAAATTTTATCAGAACATGATAAGGAGCTAAAATGGCACATCTACAACAACAACACTGTGGAATCCCACAAGTGAGGTATGGGGTGTATACGCAGGCTTTACCCCTACCCTGGGAGATAGAGAGGTTGTTTCCGAAAGACCCTCGACTCGAGAGGGAAAATAGGAACAAGTAAATATCAACAACAAGACCATGAAAATGATATTGACAATGTATGAACCCGAAAAAAAACAAATGGAAGAAAGCAATAGTAATAGCAATAGCAATAGCAATGGCAACAATAAAAGAAATTTAAGTTCCTTAAGAAATTTTTACTTATTTTGTTCCACTATACTCCCTCAGTTCCAGTTTATGTGAACCTATTTCCTTTTTGGTCCGTTCCAAAAAAGAATGACCCTTTTTTAAATTTGAAAACATTTTTTGTTAAACTTACAATTCTACCCTTAATGAGAAGTTTTTATAACCAGGCCCTTTTTGACTTGTTTAGGACCACAAATTCTAAAAGTCTTCATTTTTTTTTAAACTTCGTGCCCAGTCAAACAGGTTCACAAAAATTGGAGCGGGGGGAGTAATAAACTGCATTGTCGATAATCTTGACACTGAGATTTCCATATAAACAACATTATGTGAAAAACTTTAAAGGTATTCTAAGAAGGAAAAGATATTGATCAAAAAGAGAATCCGATTAAAAGGAAAAGGACTACCATAAAATTTGTTATATACAAAGTATATTGTTTTCTTCAATTTCACCCTAACTTTTGTTTTGATTTTAAAAGTCATTGTATTTGTCCCGAATTTCTCTGTCGATTTTGGTCAAAGTACCAGAATCGGTTGACCAGATCTGGTTCGGATCTCACGCCTACACTCACACCCATGTCGCGTCGACACCACCAAAAGTGAAGAGTCCGAGCAACTTAGGTGGGGAAGCTTGACTAATGATAAATCTGAGGAGTTGGGGAGAACTCGATGGCTACGGGGGCTTGAGAGATTAGTGGTGATGCAGATAGCATGTGGACTAGGGCAGCTAATTGTCTTAGAGAAGTAGCTAGTGAGGTGTTAGGGGTCTCAAAGAGTAACTTTGGTGGACACAGAGGGAATGGAGAGGTCCAGAGAAAGTGGAAGCCAAGAAGGTTGCTTACATGAAGTCAGTGGAGAGCAAAAATGAGGAAAATAGGACGAATAAGAGGTATAAGATGGCGAAGAAGGAAGCAAGGATAGTGGTTACGGCGACTAAAACGACAACATTTGAACATTTGTATGAAGAACTAGAGGATGAATGTGGGGGAAAAGAAGATGTATAGGCTCGCCAAGGCGAGAAAGAGGAGGGCTCGCGACCTAGACCTAGTCAGGTACATTAAAGACGAGGATGACGAAGTGCTCGTGGAAGAGACATACAATAAACGAAGATGGCAGACATACTACCATAAACTCCTACACAGAGAGGGGGACATGAATATTGTGATAGGTGATTTAGAGCACTCCGAGAGACGTCGAGATTTTAGGTATTATAGGTTTATAGAGTTTGAGGAGGTTAAGGGGGCAATTCAGTAAATGCAAAGGGGGAGAGCGTTCGGGCCAGATGAGATTCCTGTGGAATTCTGGAAGAGGCGCAAGCAAAGTAGGAATGGAGTGGCTAACGAGGTTGTTCAAGTCTAGCTAAAATGCCCGAAGAATGGAAGTGGAGTACAATGATTTCGTTGTACAAGAACAAGGGTGATATTCAAAATTGTAACAACTATAGGGGTATCAAATTATTAAGCCACACTATGGAAGTCTAGGAGAGGTGGTAGAGATAGAGGACGAGGAGGGATGTGTCTATTTCCGAGAACCAATCCGAATTCATGCTGGGCTGATCAACTACGAAAGCCATTCATCTTTTAAGGCGATTGTTGGAGCAGTATAGGGATAGGAAAGAGACTTACATAATGTTCATTTATCTAGAAAAGGCATGCGACAAAGTCCCAAGAGAGGTCTTATGGAGATGCTTAAAGTCAAGAAGTGTATGCGTAGCATACATTAGAGCGACTACGGACATTTATAATGGAGCCAAGACTTGAGTAAGAACAGTAGGAGGAGACTCGAAATAGTCGTGATGGAGTTGTACCAGTGATCAGTTCTTAGCCCGTTCTTATTTTCCGTGGTAAATATGAATTGACAAGACATATTCAAGGGGAGGTACCATGATGTATATTATTTGCGGATGACATAGTATTGATGATGAGTCACGTGGCGGGGTTAACGCTAGATTGGTGGTTTAGAGACTGACCTTAGAGACTAAAGGTTTCAGGTTGAACAAGACTAAAACAGAGTATTTGGATTGCAAATTTAGTGGGCACCGCATGAGGCAGATGTGGAAGTGATGATTAATACACAAGTCATCCCATGAGAGGAAGCTTCAAGTATCTTGAGTCAATAATCCAAGGAAATGGAGAGATTGATGATGGATGTCATATACCGTACTTGAGTGGGGTGGATGAAATAGAGGCTCGCATCTAGTGTCCTATATAATAAAAAGGTGCCACCAACACTTAAAGGTAAGTTCTATAGAGGGGTTTCTAGACAAACTATGTTCTTCTTCTTATTATTATTATTATTATTATTATTAGTCAATTCTATTACTACTTTTGTTTTCTTTGATTTGGTTATCTTATTATTTTTGCAATGTTATATTTTTTCCAGAATTTTCTTCATATTCTCTTTACTCTTGTATTTTTCAAACTTGTTTTGAAAACACTTTTCTCTTAACCGATAGTCTATCAGAAACAGTCTTTCTACCTCACACAAGATAGAGGTGAGGTATGCGTACACTCTACTCTCCCCACACCTCTTTTGTGGGATTACACTAGGTATGTCATTGTTGTAATAATATATCTACACATATATGTATCTATACCTAAACCACCCCACCCCAAACGCACTATTTGCAAAGCATTTACAACTTATACTCAACATCTTTCACATGATAAAAGGCAGCTTGTTGAATCATATATTTCATAAAAGCAAGTCGTCGTTGTCGTCATAATTATTATAATAAACAGTTATATTAATGGTACGAAGAGTTATTACTATTGAATTTATGGTTACAAGGGCCAAACAAAACATGTCATACATAAATATTAATTAAGTACTCACCAACGTGATATATGCAACTATTAATCGTCCTAGCAATCCATGCTACAATGGTGATGACACAAACACGAAGACACTTCGCAAAACGCGCCCATATTAACGCAATAGCGGGCTGTGGCGATTCCCTTGAGGGTAATGCTGGCGACCGATTTAATAACTTTTCGATGTCTGCCATCCTGCTTTCTAGTTTTGCCTGTACGACTTCACAAGAAAATACAAGGTTATTAGGTTTTCAATACAACCCTTTCAGAAGAGCATGCAGTCACTTCATTGTGTATCGTTCGTCTTCTTTGTTTATTTATTTTGAATGTCCTATGTAGAATTTTTCCTTCAAAATTACAGATTTGACTACCATCATTCTCTAAAAACTATTTCATTCTTGTAGGTTCTGATTATTTTAACAGGAAACTTTACTAATGTTACATGATATTAGCGTTTTGAGTAGTTGTTGTTCTATTGTTTTTTTTTTGCTATATGAAATTCCTCAGTTCAGTACTAATTTGATTTTGTTACTAAAAAGGAGATCCTGCTGATTTCACCTATGGTAGACGGCCCATTGGTCTTTTTGTCGTTGGTAATGATATCATCTGTAATCTTTTTCCTATGAGATTGAGAAAGGTGTTCCTTAATTGATAATGGAGTTTTGTGAAAGGAAGATCTAGATATAAGAAAAGTTTACTTACAGATGAGTTATTTATCTACAAGAGACTAATAGCAGTTATTGTGGTTCCCTACAAGCAACCTTGGGTTAACATTAGCACCAGCAGGACTAGGGAACCCAAATCAATGTGGAATGATTTGGGGGTGGGGATTGACTTACTCCATTGGGAGCCCTTGCATATGTAGCATAATTTTCTCTTGAAAGAACATAAACAAAAGAATATACTATTGCAGGTGATAATATGAATATGAACATAGTACGAATAGAACCAGAATAAAGTAACCGCTGCCAAAAGCCTAGCTGTGTCCCACTCCGAAATGCAGAAGGTTTCTCCGCCATTAAACTCAAAAGCGATTCATCATTGTCACCATAAAACTCTGCCCGGGCCAAACCAGGATAATGTCGAACCAGAGCTAGCAGCACATCTGTTTTATCCAAGGAAGATTAAACAAGACATTCTCAAAAGATGAGTCAGTAAAATGTGTGCTATGGAGTATATAGATGGTTCTAGAACACATCTCCTCTTCTCATATGCTCTAATCAGTTGCTAAAAAATTTAAATATAAGAACAAAAATAAAAAGACATCTAAGGATTATGCAAAGAATTATTTTCAACTTGTTAAAACTCCTTCAGGGAAGGGAAGAAGAAATATTTTAGAATTCTTTTCACCTTGAAATTAATTTGCAAGCCCAAGATTAAAACAATTTTTTGCACTTCTGTTTTTTGTCTTCTTTCTATTCATTAATTTTGAACAAATCAATCGAGAGAAGGAAAATTGTTGAACATTTTGTTTTCTCTTCCATTCACTAGCTTCCATGTAACAAATTGTAGTCATGAGATATAAAAGAACTTCAGAAAAACTAGTCCTTCGTGAAAATCCTGAAGTTCCATGATCTTGATGAGATGTTAGAATTATTGTTTACTGTTTATTATCTATAGATGAGGAATCCCTTATATTCCAGAATCCAAACATAGAGCAAGTATATATCTCACCATAGAATCCAGCCACTATTAGCAGATGGAGAAAGAGGGAAGAAGTTAAATGTTTAGTCGGTGGCCCGGAGCCTTCCATCTTCGCGGAAATTTCCCTAATCAAAAGTAAAACCATCTCCTTATGGCCATACCTAGTTGCCTCTATTATCGGATACGGCCCAACAGCATCATTGCTTGCTTGCACACATGGGAGTTCCTTTTCGAGTTGCAGCAACTTCTTGGCTGCCTTCATGTTCCCAACCACTGCAGCCACACAAAGAGGTGTATGACCATCGCTGTTACGCAAAGTCAACCCTGATGGACACTTTCTCAGGCCACTCATCAAAGAATCAAACCACTTCCCAGCACCAACAAGTACATGAAGGGGGGTGTCCCCAGCACCTGTTATCTTCCAGGACATGGCGAAATATTGGGAAAGATTCGGACAGAGAATTCGAGCAGCTTGTTCAAAACCACGTTGGTCGCCTCTGAGTAATGCACGGTATAAAGGCAAGCATCTCCACAACTGCTCCTTATCGCTTATGTCTGTTCAAGTATAGCCAAATCATTCTCAATTGGAGCAGAGGAAGTACTTGGGAAGGGGTGTAGGAATGAAGAAAGAGAACGAAAAGCTTTTTACCAGCACCGAACAATCGGTGAAAGTTACTGCTGCTTGTGGCGGCTGCTGGATTAAGACTGAACAATTGGGGAAAGTTACTTCTGCTTGTGCTGGCTGCTAGATAAGGACTGGGTGATTGGTGAAGATTACCGTTGTTTGTGCTGGCTGCTGCTAGCGTTGGTGAGGACGACATGCTTGTCAGTGTCATGCAAGCGCTCAGCCTTCCAAGTACTGGAGAGTTGGATCACCCCTTCTTCAAGGGATTTTAAGTCTTCAATCAGCACACCAAAATTGACTCCTTTTCTACCTTCTTCTTTCTATACTTGCCTTTACCAACCTGATTTCCTGATCCTCCCCTACCTTAATCCTTATAAAACAGCTCAACAGGTACCTTAAAATCTTAAAGTAAGGTACATGTGGAATTTCCAATTGTCAGCACAAAAGTTAAGGCACTTTGTAGTTTGTTCTTGACCCGAAAATTCTGCCAATATTCTTTCACAAAAGTTGTTCACAGCAGCAAAATTGAATATCTCAAATGAAAAAGTTAGCATTACCGACTGGCAGTTTGTCACTATACAGCGAAGAGTTAAGGCACTTTATTCCGGAGCAAAGATTCTGCTAAGGTTTTAAATGCAAAAGTAGTCCAGACAAACAAAATGTGAGGAATAATTGAATTTCTCAAATAAAAAATTAGCCTTACCGACTGGCAGTCTGTCACAAAATTCTGAAATCCACTCTGTTCCGGACCTATAGAGGATGTCATTTTTTGCAAAAATAAAATTCGGATAACTGCACATGACCAATTCCAAACGTACCGCAAATCAAGAACCCAGCTTCGACTGCTCCATGGCCTCCAAATCAGTCTCAAATTCCCAATTTTAATATGAATCTGTAAAACGAGCATCCTAACAGAGGAAGGTTCCAATTTCGTCCCTTTATACACATGCAGCCTGTTTCTTCACCAAAAAATTGTTTAATCCAGGTGTTCAGTTGGATAACACAGGGACCAAAACTGGAATATAGCAATAACTCGGGGACTAAAAGAGCTATTTTCCCATTAGTATAAGAGTCATAAATAGCGTGTTAATTAGTACAAACTTTAGAATGAGTATCAGATTATGTGTGGGATGAGTTACAAAAAGAACTGAAGAAAAAGATGAAAGATCAAAATTGCTTTTAAATTATGAATGAACGTTGCTTTCAAAGATGCAATAACTCGGAGACCCGCTCATTCCAACCCCCGAACCACGAGGAATCATCGCTGCTCTCACGTTGGTTGCATCATTCACTAGGTCTCAGTTGCTACGGGATGGCTAGGCATGAACGTTCAGGATGAGCATTGCTGGTGAAGCTGGCTATGGCGTTCTCCACAGTGACGATCATAAATTTTACAAAGCGGGTTGAACTAAAAATGAGGTTACTAAAGCCATGTCCAACCTTAACACATTTCTCCATAATGGGGAGAAAATTTGGGGTAATTTAGCTCCAAACACTACCCCATTGGTTACACTATTGATCAACCCCCGGTACTATTCACTCATATTTTATTATTTAACTCTTTTAATTTATCTCTTTATATATACCTAGTTATGTTTATCTAATATCTTTATAATATTAATTTTACATCTTAATTTTGACGTATAATTATGATAAATTAATTTTGTGTATTTATTATTTTTATGTAAAATTATAAGTTAATTTTATTATAAGTTATAATTATACAAAAAATATATGATCATCTCAAAAAATGAATGGTGCAAATATAAAATATTAGATGTTGTTAAAATTGAAATGTGCGAAGATAAAATATTAGATGTTGCTAAAATTGAAAAGTGAAAAGTGAAAATTGAAAATTAAAAATACATTAAATATGGGTTATTATTTAGCTGGCGGTGTATATCCAAAATGGTCAACCTTTGTGCAAACTATTCGTGAGCCACGTTCGACAAAGAAGAAATATTTTGCGATGAAACAAGAATCATGTCGAAAAGATGTTGAACGTGCATTCGGAGTTTTGCAACAACGTGTTGCAATTGTTGCAAGACCCTCACGTTTTTGGCAAAAAGAAGTGCTACATGATATAATGACTACCTGTATTATACTGCACAACATGATAATCGAGAATGAGCGTGATCTTAATGCATCAATTCAAGATGATTTGGAAGGTCCGCCTCCAATAGTAGAAATGGCAGTTGATGAAAATCAATGATTTCAAGAATTTTTAGCTCGACATAGAAGAATTAAGGACAAAGATGCTCATTTTGCACTTCGTATTGCATTAATAGATCATTTATGGGAGAATACTAGAGGTTGAAGTTAAATATTGATGTAATATTTCGAATGAATTTTATTGTTAAGTAATATGTATTTAATTAATCTCATATCGCAATGATTTCACTTTTATTTGAATTATTAGGCAATCTATAATAATTTCTTACAAATTATATTATTTAAAATTTTATGAAATTATTTTAATGGAAAGTACAAATTAATGAAATAAAAGATGGAATTTGTTTAATAGAAATTAAAAAATAAAATTGAAATGAAAGATAATAATATAATATAGAAAAGAGAGAAGAATATAATTAAAAATATTCTCTTTTGGGGGAAAAAATGAGGGAATGGTCGGAGTAAGTTATCCCAAAATCGGAAAATCCTCATTATGGGGACCAAAAATAGGGTAAAGGTTGGAGATGCCCTAATAAGCAAGATTTGTCCGGCGCCTTCTTTTTTTTTTGGTTTCATAAAGGTATCTTAAAATGAATAATTATATTAATTTTAAGAGAGAGAGAGGGGCCCAAATTATGTTCTTCTTTAAAAAAAAAATAGGACATGAAACTTAACATCTTGTTTGGATGGTCGTTACCTATTGTATTGTATCGTATCGAATTATTACTTTGAATACAATATATGTTTGGTTGTTACTTAAATTTTATTGTCGTATCGTTAAATTTGTCGTTACATAACAACAAAATGTGTCACTTTATGTAACGATCGATTTGGTGTGGTTGCGTCTAGTGGTGGAAAATGGGCGGGTTAAAAATAGGTTGGGTCTCAACCCGTCCATATTTCATGCGGGTAAGAAACGGATTGGGTGTCAAATGGGCGGGTTGAATATGGGTTAACCCATATTATATAAGTGTATTTTTTTTCTAATGCAATTTATATGGGTTGTATTTTTTTTCCGAAAAATATTTTTCAATTTTTCCATGTTTGGTTGACATTTTCCCCCAATTGGAGGAAACTATTTTCCCTATCAAAAGAAGGCAAAACATTTTCTAAAACTCTTCTCAACTTTCCCCACCCTATTCCTTACCCTCACCAACTCACCTCATACTCACCCACCTAACCCCACCCCGTACCCTCTCTCCAAAAAGATTTTTTTTTCGTCACCACCTACCCCACCCCCTCCCCACCCCGCAAAAGAAAAAAATTATTTTTACTTTTCTTTTTTGTAATTTTAAAATTTCTGGGTTTTTTTCTGCACCCCCACTCCCGCAATTTTTTTTTTTTTACTTTTTTTGTAATTTTTAAATTTCTGTTTTGTTTCTGAACCTCCCCCACCTTCCCCCCATACCCCCAGGGAAAAAAATATTTTTTTAATATATTTTCAGTTTTACTTTTTTCATCTTTCGATTTACATGTTCAAAATTTTACAAGTTCCAAAGTTATGAGTTCGGAGGTTTATGTGTTTCGAAGTTTACGGATTCGAAAGTTTTGCGGTTCAGAAGTTTGTGAAATTTGTGGGTTCAGAATGTTGTTGGTTCGAAATTTATGGCTTCATATTTATTGTATCAAAATTATTTATGAATATTCTTGAGAAAATATTTTCCTTGATTAGCGTACCAAACACCAGAAAATGAATAAGATTACTACTTGTTTTCGAAGAAAATATTTTCTTGGAAAACATTTTCCTTTATACCAAACACACCCTTAATAATATTTCTATTGAGTTGGGTGGGATTGGGATGGTAGTAGTGGGTGGGCTAGGGTGGTTTGGGGTGGGGGTGGGTTGGTGGGGATGAGGCATATGGTGGGTTAGATTGAAAAAGAGTTTTGAAATTTTTTTTTCTTTCTCTTGATACGTAAAATAATTTCCTTCCATTAGAGAAAAATGAGTTCATAAGGAAAATGCTAAGCTAAACAAATATGAAAAAGTTGGAAGATAACCCACTAGTCTAACCATATTTTACCCATGAATACTCATATTTCTACGAGTTGAATATGGGTTAAAGCCCAAATTTTACCCAACTTAAATATCACTCACCCAACTCATTAAAATATGGGCGGATTGGGCGGGTTAGCAAAATATGGGCTCATTTTGACAGCACTAGTTACGTCGTTATCTTGTCTTTTTCTCTTATCTCACTCTTCACTATTATTAAAATATTTTATTTATCATTTATCCTACCTTTCTATATGATAAATTTATCTCATATCATAATTTTTCCTTATAATATTGCAAACTTATTTTTCATATTGTCGGTGCATGATATCATGAAACAACGGCAAACGATACAATTTATCCAAACATTGTATTCACCAAACGATACAATACAATACAATACAATACAATACAATACAATACAATACAATACAATACGATACATTATGAAACAATGTCGTAACAGCCATCCAAAGAAGCGGTAAAACGTTTAACAAAAACTAATTACTTAAACTAAAAATGTTAACAGTTACTTAGTTTTACATTTTATTTAAACTTAAAAAGAACATTCTATTTCTCAATTAAGATTTTAGAGTTTTATTAAACTCTAATAATTAAAAAATAACAAAGTTTATTAATACAAAACTAATAGGACAACAAAAAATAAAGAGTTACAGTATAATTTAAAATAAACTAGTACAAACTATAAGAGAAGATCACTTATAAAGTGAACTAACAATACAATTTAGGATAACCTAGTTTAATATGAACACGCACAAAGAATTTCAAGATATGCACTTACATATTTTAGCAAAAATACTGCGCGATTTCATATACTGAAGTTAAATAGACCGTAGGTTAATTCTTATTGAATTTCATTAGGAGATTAAATATAAAATAAAATAGATATAAATTAGAAATTAAAGATAAAATAAGGGAATGAACTAGCTGGCTATTCATTTAAAAAAGGAATTACCTAACAATACTAGCTAATTTATTAGGCCCTTTGGCATTAAAGAAACATGCACGTGCATTTAAGATGCACACAGGAACAAAACTGAAAAGGCAGCCATCCAGTTTCGGACTTGGGACCCTTTGAGCTCGCTAGACCACTTTTTCCACTTTGATGAACTTGTATGAAATGGGTTCAAATAATTATTGTACTCTCATTTTATAGATTTAACCTATGTGTAATATTAAAATTTTCAACGAAGCGGATTCATTTGAACCCCGCTTGACCCTATGTACATCATGAATGTGTTTAGCGCAACCAGCATATTTTCCACCACCTTGTCGAGCCTGGAACTTTTCCAACGACACATCCTCGTTATACCATTCTCTCTAGTAACCGTTGTCACTGCTACATGCATCACGGGGAGTCCCTATTTCAGCTGGATGTCTGACATGAGTTGCTTCATGTGACGAGGACTAGTGGTCCTCCTGCTCTCGGTCATCAAAGTACGAACCCCGCATATCCACAAACACCTCTGGCTTGGTGGCTTCACCAATGGCCTTGGAATAACTCGTCGACCATTTATGTGCTGGTTTTTGCGTTGAGTCCCAGATATGACCAAAGTTTTTGCAACAGCACTCAGCTGTCTTTGTTACAACAACTCCGTATTTGTGAAGTTATTGCAACAACTATCGAAGTAGTGTATTTACTGCAGAAGGTTGAGACCAATGGAGTGATGAGGGAGGCAGAGGAGGATGAGGGAGGAGGGGTGAAGAGGGGGGAGAGAGGAAGGCAAGGGCTTCCTGTTAATAACAAAATTTGGAGGGTTTCTAAAATTAGTACCGTTAATACTAATCTCAAAAAGAATTACCCCTACTTAGGGGTGACAAAATAATTAAAAAGAAAATATAACTTTTACATTTGTAGGCCAGAAATTGAGAAGTTAGGGAGATCAAGAATTCTACCAAAAGTGATCATATGAAAGAAGTCATGATAATATGGTCCATCAGTTAACCCATTTTTTACCCATATTAAATATTGGTCGGTCAAAAATTTATCCGTTTTTCCATTACCCATTTTCGACCAAATCATATACGACCCGATCCGCCCGTTTGCCACTTTTACCCCTCCCCAAAGAAAATAACTTCGACCGAGAGTATTTCCTTACTAGACAAGTAAAATTACCAGAATATATATGGTCTGGTATGCTGGCTAAGGCCTAAGGGCCAAATAAAAGGGATAATTTTTTTCGAATTTCAATATTTCTTATCCTAAACCGAAGTCCGTAATGAACCGTAATCTGCAAATCCAAACCAAAAATCCTAATAATATTGAATTTTGGTTCGGATTCTGGCATGCCCACCATTAGTGACTATGTACATGTAGAGCTAACATACGAATAGCAGGGCTTCCATGAGTTTCACCTTTGGCACAAAGCTTCGCTTTTACCCAGTCTAGCACTAAACGTAATATAGTGAAAATAACAGATCTCCAACCAAACACATAGCTCACCATCACCTACGCGAGCCATCACAACTCTAAATCTAAAGAAGTATTTTGCGACAGAAAGAAGTTCATTTGGCAAAAGAAACACTGTTGAACTACATCACTTGAGAAAAAAGAACAACACAATACAAAAATAAAACGACATCATCTCCCTGAATTCGCCACTTAAAAGAGAGAAGTTCCCTTTCCCTTCTTATCTCCACCAATCTCAAAGTGCTTGCACCTCTGCACGGTCAGTAACAACATCAAATCTCAATATTGGCAAATACAATGGTGAGAAGAAATATTGAGAACCATGACAAACCTTGATTGGGTGCTGGGACACATGCTTGCAACCCTGGCATTGCAACCTTAGCACAATTTTCTTGGTAGTTTTGGCCTAGTTTCAGAGGAAAATCAATTTATGAGATTACCAAGGAAAAAGAAGATTATCGACCAGAATAAGTTTCCAACAAACGTGAAATCTCTTCTACCTTCTTGTGGAAGACGGGTTTTGTCTGCCCACCATAACCAGACTGCTTGCGATCATACCGACGCTTCCCTTGAGCTGCTAGGCTATCTTTTCCTTTCTTGTACTGTGTAACTTTATGCAGAGTGTGTTTTTTGCACTCCTTCGACTTGCAGTATGTCTTCTTAGTTTTTGGAACATTCACCTGCAAGTACCAAGTTAAAAGAAACAATCTTGTCACTAATGACACGTCAATTAACAACTTATGAAACCGGTAGCCATGCGGGAAAGTCTTACAATTTTATATGCATATAACAGGCCAAATAGATACATAACATAAGAGAATTGAATATATTGGATCAAAGGATCCAGGAACTGTGATCTAGAGTATGCAAATGTACACCAAACTCTAAAGTTGATTGCATTCACTATTATTTCGTATTAAATCAAGGGATTCTTGATGGCATGATTAATAGAGAGCCTACCCTTACACTTCTAAAGGGTATGACTTTTAATCACAATTCTTTCTCGGATGAAGTAAAAAGAATATTATTACCAATATCCAGACAATGCAACATGATAAAAAGGTGTAGGTTGACATCTTTACAAAACATAAGTATAGTTTGTTATGCTTCATTGAAGCTTTATTAGGAGTGTGTTATCACGAATGACCAGGTAACAGCAGATTGCTTTACTTAAAACACATGGTGTATTAAAAAGCCGGGTGACACTATACATTTTTTATACAGATGAGGTTACAATATCATATTTTTACACAAACAGACCATTATTCAAACAACCAGAACGGATTATTGAGATAATGCGTTTTGCAGCAAAAATACTTTCGTACCATACACTACATCCATGTAACTGAAATGACGTCTACAAATTGAATTCAAGGGAATCAAGCTTATACAAGCCATATAAATATAACAGAGGCACAGCAAAATGCAAAAGTGAAATAGCTCCTAAAATGCAGCGCAACCTATAATCTGAATATATTTGTATCTACTATTTGGACCAGGGAAAAAATTCAGTCAAATAGAGGACAGTAATGAAGAAGTTGATGTTCTATTCCGGGCGCTGCTAAACGCCCTGCTAAGTGCCAAGTTAGAGTCATCAATTAACTTTCCTTGATCTTCCGGAGTTAACGTTGGTGCTAAAATTAAGCAGAGGCTACCAAGTAAACCTTTTTTCCTTAATCTTCGAGAATATGTGTAAATAAGTTTAATCCCTTTTATTATTGTCTAACATAGACTTAAATACCTACCAAATAACGCATAAATAAGCACATTTTATCATGTTACAACTTAAGAACCAAGTGTCAGGGGAATAAGCCAGCCTTAGTCACAATCCAAAAGTTGCATTCTAAGAATAGAATCAATAAACAACTTTTAAAGTATACATGGCTGTAATCATCTATATGTCAAACCCCCGTCCTCGGGTCCTGAAAAAGACACCGATCAGAGATCCCAAATTAGATTAGATGGGCTCAAAATCCAGTGTTCCCATACTTCAATCCCTAATTATATCGACGATTACATTCTGCTCTATCGACGACTATTTTTTACTTAAAACTACATTTTTTCAAGTATGAATTAACAGTTTTTGAATAAAAGATCAGTAAATAACAATGAGCATAGTTTTGAACTAACAAGCATTTATGAACTATTTCATTTTTTTCTCTTCAGCTAAGGACTCACAGCAGCAGTAAAAGAGATGAAGGGAATTACCATGGTTGGAGGCTGACTTCAAGCACCTTTGCCCTAACGGCGTCAACAACCCCTAGAAAATGAGGGAAGACGAAACTAGCTTTATATGGTTAGGGTTTTTATTGGACAGATTATTCTGATGATGGGCTACCTTTTGTAAGCGGCCCATGATAACTTCGGGCATAATTATATGGGCTCCGTCTGGGCTTGTGACTAGGCCCATCCTAAATGGGGAATTTGCGTAAATAGGCATTTTTTGTTGGCCACTATTTAAATTCTGTTTATTGATTGTACAATGGGTTAAATTTGTCTGGAAAAAAAATTATCCACTTAATTTAATTTTAAATGCGAAGATTAGTCTAGGGAATGTTATAAGAAAGCAAGGAAAAAGGCAAAATTAGCAGTCACGTCGGTTAAGACTTCAGCTTTTGAACAATTGTATAGGGATCTTTGGGAAAAAAGAGGTGACATGAAGTTGTACAAGTTAGCTAAGGTTAGGGAGAGGAAGGCTCGAGACCTGGACCAAATGAGGTGCATCAAAGACGAATGTGGTAAGGTATTGGTGGAAGAGCGTATCAGGTGTAGAGGGCAGAAGAACTTCCATAAACTCTTGAACAAGGAAGGCAAGAACATTGTGTTGGGTGAATTGGAGAACTCAAAAGTCAAAGGAATTTTGGGTTTTTTAGGCGTATTAAGAGTGAGGAGGTTGATGGGGCGATGCGGCAGATGAGTAGGGGTAAGGCGACTAGGCCTGACGAGATCCTAGTGGAATTTTGGAAATAAGTGGGTCTTGCGGACTTGGAGTGGCTTACTAATTCTTTTTAATGTCATTTTCAGGACAAAGAAGATGCCCGAAGATTGGCAGTGGATTTTGATGATCCCGCTGTATAAAAACAAATGTGATATCCAAAACTGTAACAACTATGGGAGTATGAAGTTGTTGAGTCACACAATGAAAGTTTGGGAGAGTGGTGGGGAGAAGTGTAGCTATTTTTGAGAACCAGTTCAGATTTATGGGAAGAGGAAGAAGGTTTTGCAAATGTCGTTCATTGACATAGAGAAAACCTATGACAAACTCAAGAGAGAGGTCCTATGGAGATGCATGGAGGTTAGTGGTATCTCGATAGCGTACATTAGGGTGATTAAAGACATGTACGAGGGAGCGAAGACTCGGGTAAGGACTGCGGAGGAGACTCAGATTATTTTTTAGTGGATATGTGGTTGCATCAAGGATCGGCTCTTAGCCCATTTTTGTTTACCCTAACGTTGGATGTGGTGGCGGGACACATACAGGGGGAGGTGCCATGGTGTATGCTATTTGCTAATGACATTATTCTAATCGACGAGACGCGGGGTGGAGATAACGCTAGGTTGGAAGTTTGGAGACAGACGTCGGAGTCTAAAGGTTTCGAGTTGAGTAGGTCGAAAACAGAGTACTTGGAGAGCAAGTTCAGTGATGAGATGCACGAAGCAAAAGTGGAAGTGAAGATTAATACTCAAGTCATCTCCAAAAGAGATAATTTCAAGTATCTTGGGTCTATTATCCATGGAAACAGGGAGATTGACGAGGATGTTACTCATCGTATTGTAACGGGATGGATGAAATAGAGGCTCACCTCGGGATTTTTGTGTGATAAAAATGTGTCTCCTAGACTTAAGGGAGAGTTTGACATAGTCGTGGTTAGACCGACTATGTTGTATGGGGCTGAGTGTTGGCCCATCAAGAAGTACCATGCCCAGAAGATGAAAGTAACTGAAATAAAAATGTTGAGATAGATGTGTGGACATACCAATAAAGACAATAATTTGAATAAAGTTATTAGGTACAATGTATGAGTGGTCTCTATGGAAGACAAGTTGCGGGAATCGAGGCTGAGATGATTCGGGCATGTGAAGAGGGAAGACATTGATGCTCCAGTCTGTAGGTGTTAGAGGATGTCACAACGCAAAATTTAACTAGTCGTGATGGCACCTAACCCAACCCACTAGGTAAGCCAATTAGCAACAATCATCCAATTCATTGAGATTTACTAAGAAAATGTAATGATAATAGTCAAAATGGCTTCCTTGCCACTTAAACTTGCATGGCTTTTGAAAGCCGATACACAAACTTGTGAGTTTCCCATTTGAACACTCAAACTCGTGAAACCCATAACTAATAAACACGTTTGACCGTTGGCCCATCCCATGTGGAATCAGTTGGTCCTAGTCAGCTCTGTGCGTGAGTCTCACGACTTTTAGGAGCGTGAGAACCCCTTTCCCAATGCCCAACGATCCAAAAAATGGGGCTTATTTAAGTGGGTTCTTATTTCTTTAATTGCCCTAACACATTATCCCTCTATTATATAGCATTATGCCTGTCTAACGGGACGGGAAGAGACGACATTTATGTGGGACGAGACAAATGGGACGAAATGGCGGTCCCGTCCAGTCCCACTAACAAACGGGATGGGACGGGACAAAACGGGACGGGACGGGACGGGATCGCGGGACGAAAAGTTCCCTTTTTTGAAAAAAAAATTATTTAAACATTAAGTTTGGCAACGAATATTTTTTTTATAATGAGTTAATGAATAAGTTTTTAAAGTTTACAACGGCTAGTTTTTTATAAATTTAAAACTTAAACCGAAATTAGAAAACTAAGTAAAAAATTATAAAATATTAAAACAAAAGACTTATAATAAAATATTCTAGTAATTAGAAATATATAATAAGAGTTATAATTTATTTAATATAATTTCAAGTCATTAAGTAACTAAGTAAGAGTGTAAGACAATTCATTAAAAAAAATTCAACGCTTAAAGCCTTTTATTATATTAATAGAACTTTCAAATCCAACATACAAATATAATTCTTTTGAAAAGCACCTAATCTATGCACCCACCTTCTAGGAAGGATTCTGTTTGAATTAGGTCTCTTATTAGCCAATTACAACTTATCATACTAATATTTGTAAGCTCTTATATAATTTCGTTGTAACTTATCTATAATTTCTCTAGGACATTGTTCTGGAATTGGAAATGTTGATTGATGTTCCATGAGTTCCATGCCTCATCGCTCCCAGTGCTAAGTATATCATTGTATTCTTCTTCTTCCCTAGTGGTTATTTTTTTAAAACCAAGATTTCTTCTTTCGGAATTAATCCAATCTCTGAATAATACAGAAATCTCTAGGATGTCCTCCGCTAATGAATGTCTATGATCTCCGATTTGAAATCTTGTCGCACTAAAAGCACTCTCCGATGCTACTTGAATAACTATGATATCTCGGGCCCTTATTGAAAGTGTTGGAAAAGTCTTGCCACGCTCCCGCCATCATGACAAAAGTTGCTCGTTGCCTTCTTCGTCTTTAATACTTTTCAATCCTTGATTAAGATAAGAATCAAGTTCATCATCAATAGAGGAATCAAAACCTGTTATATCATCCATATATTTCCATAGAACGTCTACTATAGATTTAGAAGTAGAAGGAGCAGTTTCAGAACCTGTTGTTTCCATAGATTTATATTTATCAAACATTGATCTAGCATAAGAATATATGCTAGCTTGGCTTTGATTCGAGAGATGGTTGTTCATTTTCTGTAATTGCTAAATTCTCATAAATTTTACGAACAAGTCCCTTTGCACCTCTTAACTTTAAAGAAGGGTTAAGTATAGTAGAAATTAAATAAACTTGGGGAATAAAGAAAAAATACTTTTTAAATTTTGTAATCATTTCATTAATGGCCGGTGCATAAGTCGGATTAGTTTTATGCTTACCAAATACATCATAAATTCCACAAATATACCATAAAATTTGTGTAACAGTAGGATAATATATACCAGAAAATTATTTTGTAGCATAATAAAAAATTTCTAAAAATTTAGTAAGCTCTTTGATATGATCCCAATCAGAATCAACAATTTGATCAGCGGGGATACCATTATGCATATTAAATACCTTTTGTATGGGCACCCGATAATCATAAGCAACTTTAAGCATTTCATAAGTAGAATTCCACCTAGTACAAACATCTTTTGGAACTTTTCTATATAGAAGGTTAGCACTAGCACATTATTGCTTAAATTCACGAATTCTACTCGATTTATTAGCACGAAAAATATAGGCGCAAACATGTTGTACTTTACTACAAGCATCAGAAAATAAATCAATACCATTTTTTACAACCAAGTTAAAAATATGGCATGCGCATCTAACACGAAAAATAGTTGGATTAATTGGACAAAGTTTAATTCTTACGCTAGTTGCTGCAATTGTGTTAGCGGAAGCATTATCTAAGGTGATAGTTAAAACTTTATCAATGAGTCCATAAAAATCAAGTATTTGTAAAACAGTAGTTGCAATATATGCTCTAGTGTGTTTTGAATCAACAAATTTATAACCAATAATTCGTTTTTGCATGTTCGAGTGATGATCGACCCAATGACATGTAACATTTAAATAATCACAACCATTAGGACTACGACATATATCAGATGTGATAGACACTTTACAATCTAAGTGAAAAAAATACACAACGAATATACTGAAGTATTTTATTTGAAATTTAAAAACATCATTTCTAACCGTTGTTTTAGGAAAACCTTGAAAAGCAGGATTATAAGTTTCTTGTATATAATGCACAAAAGCAGGGTGAGAAGGAAAAGTAAAAGGTAAGCCACAAACATCCACCATTTTTGCTAAGTTCTCACGATCTCTATCTTTGTTATAAGGGCGTAAAATAGTACCAGAAGCAGGGTCAAACTGTTGTTGTACAAAATTAGAACCCCCACCAGATCCACTAGGAGTGTCGTACCGGTGCTAGGATCCGCTATTAGTCCGACTTCTATTTTAGCTTGTATCCATAAAGCTTTGTGTTCCCTAATTAAGTGCCTACTTAAAACCCCCGTCCCACCACTTTTGGTGTGAATAAATTTTTGTTTACATATTCCATATGTAGCACGTTTATTGACTTTATCATGTTTAAAATTTTTTCATACAAGTGATGTTTTGGCACGTTCACTCTTAGGCTTACCCCTTATATGAGGTACAAGGGGTAAAGCTCCAGACCGAGATTGAGTCTGAGTTGGAGCTTCTGTCGCGGGACTAGTTGGTGTTTCATCTAATTCTTCTTCCTCATTTTCGTCATCCTCATTTTCTTCGTCCTCAATAAAAATATCATTGCCAAATTGTCTTTGTAAAGTTTCATGATCTAGTTATTCTCTGAAATTAATATTAAAACATAGGGGGGCTGGGAAAATGAAGTTTCATCAACATGAGTTATTTCATCTATATGTGTTCTAATTCTAGGAGAAGGGTTAGGATTAGGACTAGGATTATGATTACTACTACTTTCACCTTTACCACTTTTTTTACTAGTTTTCTTAAAGCCAAATATATTTTTAGGTGCAATAATTTAAATACGAAATTAACTAAAAAAGTTAACACAAAAATTAAACACACAAATGAAATACGAAAAAATAGAACACCTAAAGTAAACACAAAAATTAAGCACTAAAATGATATGCAAAAATTATATATTAAAATTAGGAGATGGAACAAGTGCACCGTGATTAATATTGAAAGTTGAAGAAATTTTCCAAAATATTGCTCCAAATAATTGATGAATTAATTTGAACTTTGAAGCTTGAAAGTTGCTCCAAAAAATTGCCCAAATATTTGAAACTTATCACTTGAATCTTGATAGTTGATAGTTGATACTTGATAGTAAGTTGAGAGAATAATATAGATAGAATGTAAGAGATTTGAGAGAGATTGATTGATTTTTGTAGGAAAAAATGAAGAAGGTATTTATAGTAAAAAATAAGGCCAAAGTGTAATTTAATAAACTTAGGGGGTATATTAAAAGTTTAGGGGGGATAGGGGGTGTTTGGAGGGGGGGTGGAGGCTCAAAATAGCCGTTTTTGACCGTTGGGAACGACTATTTTTGCAATTACAGTCGTTGCCCAACGGCTAGAATTCAAAAAAAAAAAAATAGGCGGGACGGGATGGGACGGGACAGGCGGGACGGGACGAAATGGGACGAAATGGTCGTCACGTCCCATCCCGTGTCTCATTTAACATAGGCCCATCCCGTTTAATATTAAGTGGGACGGGACGGGACCGGGACGGGACGGGACCGGGACGTCCCGTCCCGTTGGACAACCTTATATAGCATTGGCAGCATTTGAAGCTTAATTCCTTCCTATTTCTTAAAATGTGAAGTTTTATTTAAATTTTTTTCTTTTTTCAGACTGTGAGAATGATTCAAAGGCCTGTATTTTGTCACTGTGGAGTTGAAGCTCATATTTGCATCACTTGGAAGCCAACAAATCCAGGAAGAAAGTTTTATGGGTGCTCAAACTATGGTCAAGCCAATTCTTGTAATTTGTTTAGGTGGTTTGACCCACCTCTTCCAGATCACTATAAACAAGTGATTTCAGGACTGTTATCAAGAATTAGAGAGAGAGAGAGAGAGAGAGAGAGAGAGATTACAACGTAGAAAGAGGATCATTGTAACTTTAGTTACCGTATTAGCACTAATTATTGTAATTTTCATCTTAGTCTAGTTAGCACTAATCAGTGTATTCATAATCTTATGCACAATGCTAATGACAAAATGAATGATATATTTTTTCTGGAATAAATAGCAGTTGTTACATAAACAAGCAGACATATATAAGCAACCAAGTTCCATCAGCCTTCTTGGTCGACAAAATTAGCACTGAATTTCTGTCTAGCAACATAAATAGTTTAAGAAAACAAAAGAAAAGTTCTGCAACTAACAGACTTAAGTTAAGCTACAAATTATGTTCTGCCCTAACACACTTAGAAATTAAGTTCTGTCAGAAAAGTTCTGCAACTAACAGACTTAACACAAGTTCAGTCACAAAAATTAACAGAAACCATATGAACATTCAGTCATCTTCAAGGTTGAGATTAGTTGATGTTTTGCTGAGATTGGCTCAAGTTTGGACATGGAGACTGGCTTGACTGAGATGAAGAATGGACTTGAGGTTGGCTAAGGCTTGCTTGAGTTTGCCTTTTCCTCAACTGTTGTTGAAGTTGCCTTTGTGTTATAGCATTTCTTCCTTGACACCTTAGTCCAGGTGCACTATATCCAAGATCAATATTGGTCTGCCCAACATCCACTACTTTTGTAGAAGCAGAATGTACCATATCCTTTGAGCCACACTACAATCACCAATGCCAAATTACCACCCAAACAACTAGTATCTAAAGAGTAATTCAAAATTCAGTATTTCTTGATTAATCTTACCCTTTCTATCACTGTTCCTGAATCACCAAACAGAATACCAAATCCAGTAGTTCTTGGTCTTCCTCGAAGTCCACTAGCTCTTGGCCTTCCTCTAACACTAGATATAATATCCTCAGAAGTACTTGATCTCATACTCCCAGTATTCTGATGCAAGATAAAATATTATCTAGTAATTTAAAAGTAAAAAGTGAATACTTACAAATGCACTTACAACAGCTGATGGTTGGGTATTTGTGGTCCAGGCAGTTCCAGAATCACTTACAGGAGCTGATTGTTGAGTTGTTGTTTGAGCAGCCTGTGATGGTTGAGTAGCTGATGGTTGGGTATTTCTGGTTTCTATTGTTCCAGATCCTTGTCCTTTCTTAAAGATTCAATAAAATAAAATGAGTTATAGAAATAAAATGAGTAATAAAATTTCTGAAATTGAATTCATTAACAAGATAGAACACCCTTTCTTGTTATGGCCTACTGTCTTGTAATGAGAGCAGGTCATTGGTGTCCCTTTCCTTTTACCAAACTTTTTTTTGGGTTCATTTTAAGCCTTTTTCTATTTTTCTTATGTCTACTAGGCATCTTGGTAACTACAGGAGTCTCAATAGTTGCATTCTGTGTTGATGGCCATATCTCCATGTTGGTCACTGGTTGTATGTAACAACTAAAAGCCGTCAGGTATGTTTCTTTCTTGTACCAGTGAACAACATAGTCAGCATGCTCAAATTTCTTAAAGAACATTGCACATATTGCATGAGAGCATGGTATTCCATTGAGCTGCCATGATCTGCATGTGCATGTATTGTTGGAGAAGTCAACAATATGCTTTTAAACCCCATGTTGTATCTCATACCCACTGTCCCCATTCCATTTAAGTTCATGCTTAACTACATATTGAGATTGTTCCTCTATGTAACCCCATTGCCATAGGAGATACATCAGAAATCCACCTTGTTGCAAATTCTCTCATACCAGTCATCTTTTTCATCACCTTCACTCTAATCTCTTCTAACATGGTTATGATAGACTTGTGCCTAGCAGACAAGATCCAACTGTTAAAGGTCTCACACATGTTGTTCTCCACATAATCACTTTTACTCCAATCTTTGAAGAATGCTCTACACCAACTTTGTTTTGGGTATCTCAGTAGATCCTCAATGATGTTACTATCACCTAATTCTGCCAACTCATATAACTTAGCCTTAAGATATGCTTCAAATGAAGCCCTTGCACAGGCCCAGAACTTCTTCCTTCTTTTCTCTCCTTTCCATTTTTGTTTCCAGTTGCTCCATATGTGTCTTGCACACATTCTGTGTTCAACATTTGGCAACAACTCAGAAACAGATGCAACAAGTCCCTTAAGAAAAAAGAAAAACAGTTAGAATAACAGAAACATAAACAGTTAGAGTGAAGTATATACCTTTTGCATATCATAAATGATGGTCAACCCTTCACCTTGGGATTCTGTGAGCTGCAAATCATGCATTAGGCACCTAAAAACCCATGACCATGTGTGCTTTGTCTCTTTTTCAACCATTGCCCAGGCAATATGGTACATTTGGTTGTTACCATCTTTACCAATGCATGATAGTAGATCACCCTTACACAGACCCTTCACAAATGCTCCATCAAAGCCAATAACATTTCTACAACCTTCCAACCAACCTACTTTGCAAGCATGTAGACAAATATAGATACCCACAAAAACCTCTTTACCAGGTATTGTCTCCTTTGAAGTCTTCACAACAACAGTGCTGCGAGGATTTGTAGACCTCAACATGTCAGCATAATCATATATTCTAGAAAACTCCTGCTTGTAATCACCAAGATGCTGACCCATCACCTGATGTTTAGCCCTGACAGATATAGATTTTCCCACATACACACTATACTTTATCCTAACTAAATCCTTTAACTTCCTAAGCTTTATGTCAGGTTGGTTGATAATCTTGTCCTTGAAATGTTTAGCTACCCATGTTATATTAGCCATCTTGTTTCTGGTTGCTCTAAAACACTTATGAACAGGATAATAGCTACTAACAATGAAATTTCCTGTGTGTACCTCCTAACTTCCCAAAATATGCCATCTACATCTTGTTGAGTTCACACATTTTGCCCTAACCCTATGTTGCTCGTTAAGCCTCAACTTAATTTGAACTCTTCTTTGAACAACATAATCTTGCAAAGCAGATCTGAACTGTTTCACACTTTCAAACAGCATTTCCAACTGGAAACAGATTTTTTTACAAGCAGGATCAAAGTATACCCTGCTGTTGTATCTTCTTGGTTGAGGGTTATGCACCTCATATTCTTCTACTTCATCATCTGTATCCTCACTACCTGGATCTGTACTTTCCAGATACTGCTTATCCCCTCCCAACTTTCCAGCATATTTGGATCCCCTATCTTTATACATGTCTTCAAAAACCGGGTTTATACCTACAGGTCCACCAGGTATCTCATCAGTATTAACTTCATTAGATCTTAGTTTACTAATCTTTGCATTCACTTTAGCTTGTCTAGCATCAACTACTTCAGGTTCTAGGTCACTTGTCTCCCCATTAATATCCTCATCAGAACCATATAATGACTCATCTGTAGCATCATCATCTTCAGAAATAGCCTCATAATCCTTATCCTCACTCTCAGTACTTACCTCATCACCCTCAGTATCACCCTCAACATCGCCCTCAGAATCATTTGCTAAATGAAAGTTATAGAACTCACCTTCATCTTCACTAGACTCTTCTGTATCAGAATCAGTTACAACAACCCTCTCTTTACCCTTCCCATGAGTGTTATCACCCCTATTTATATCATTGTTAGGTGAGTGTGTTGCCCTGGCATTAGCATCATTGTTAGGTGAGTGTGTTGCCCTAGCATTAACATCACTTGTTTGCCCATGTGGCCTTTCATTAAAGCCACATGGCTGAACATCAGTGGGCTCCACATTTAAACCACCACTACTTAACATTTCATCTAGGTCTAAATCAACACATGGTGTATTAATTGTGTGACAGATATACACATCAATAAAATCCCCATCCTTGAGGTCTTTACACAAAGCTAACACATCAACATCATATTTCAGAAATCTAAATTCTTCTTTTTGG
Organism: Nicotiana undulata; assembly: GCA_005239495.1. Classification (NCBI taxonomy): domain Eukaryota; kingdom Viridiplantae; phylum Streptophyta; class Magnoliopsida; order Solanales; family Solanaceae; genus Nicotiana; species Nicotiana undulata. Next base: position 17,949 of record ML286838.1, on the reverse strand, counting down.
TTAATTTTACATGCATATTTATCTACTGTTAAATACCTCATATCCTTAGCCCAATCATGAAAACATATTATATGCAATTCATCAATGTCAGCTTGAAGAACAACTGGCCAAGTTTGTCCATGTACATATCTCATAAACGAGTCAGGTACTAACCACCCTAGATGATGAAATTGTAATTTCACAGAGACATCCATTGAATTCTGCCAAAAAGGGGGGCCAAGTCGGATACACTTTAACCCTAAAAAGCCATAAACTTTAATAAAGTGGGAGACAAGAATGTTTTGATTTTAAAAAAAAGCCCTAATTTTTTAACCCCAAATGCCATATCACTCATGAAAAGGACAAGGCAAAACCCCTAAAATAAAGTGAATATTCGACTGCTTTCCCCCAAAACCCTAATATAAAATCCCCCAATTTGTGCATGCGGACAAAAGCCCTAATTTTTTAACCCCAAATGCCATATCACTCATGAAAAAGACAAAACCCCTAAAATAAAGTGAATATTCGACTGCTTTCCCCCAAAACCCTAATATAAAATCCCTCAATTTGTGCATGCGGACAAAAGCCCTAATTTTTTAACCCCAAATGCCATATCACTCATGAAAAAGACAAAACCCCTAAAATAAAGTGAATATTCGACTGCTTTCCCCTAAAACCCTAATATAGAATCTCCCAATTTGTGCATGCGGACAAAAGCCCTAATTTTTTAACCCCAAATGCCAGATTAGTCATGAAAAAGACAAAACCCTTAAAATATTGTGAAGATGCGACTGTTTCCCCCAGAACCCTAATATAAAATCCCAAAATAACAGATGATGCATGCAGACAAAAATAGTTTTGAAAATCAAACATTACCCACATTATTTCATAATAAATTAGACGACAAAACAAAAAACAACATCAAAAGAAACAAACTAACCTTCAAGGGCTAAAACGTGTCTGGAATCGAAATCTCTGACCAAACGAGACTCGAACAAATTTTGAATAAAGAGAAGGGGACCTTAATCGGTTGGTTTTGGAGTGATTATGATTAATTACTGAAGGGGATGACTAATTAGGAAGCAATTACAAACCTAGGTTTAAGAGGAGAAGTTTGGTTAGAGAGAGAAAGGTAAATGAAAAAGTGGGGATTAAGTTGGGTCTACTTATTAAAAGAGGGAGGACCCCAATCAGTGGGGGTTTATTTTCTCGCCTCTGACGTGTAACGTTACGATTGGCTCAGTGATGACTGGATGGACACGTTAGTTGACTGGATGGACACGTTAGCGACTGTGTTATACACGCGCGGATGGTCAAGGGTAAAATGTGTTTATTAGATATGGGTTTCACAAGTTTGAGTGTTTAAATGGGAAAGTTCTAAGTTGGTGTATCGACTTTCAAAAGCCCTACAAGTTTAAGTGGCCAGGAGGCCATTCTGCCATGATAATATAACTGAACTTCTATACAAAGAATTCCCACGGACTGGTAGTACAAATCATGAGCTTCTAATATTTAGAGTTTACAAAGATGGAATAAAATAAATACATCATCTGTTTTAAATATACATGAACAGATTAATAATTCTAAAGCTACCAAGATTAAGAGGCAGTTATGACCGAAACGCAGGTACATCTTCAATGTCAGCTCCCGCCATATATAGTAACATCAACATCCAAATCTGCACGCAAGGTGCAGAAGTGTGGTATGAGTACAACCGACCCCATGTGCTCAGCAACAAACCTAACCTTATGTTGAAAGTAGAGACGAGTTGGGACAAAGGTCGGAGTCCAACAACAATTCACAATAATATAATAAAAGTGGTAAAAGAAATAACACATATATATGATGCTCAGCTCATTCACATTTACAGAAAATAATCATGTTTTTTAGGTATAACAGTAAAACCCACAATCCTTCACCAGAATCACCAAAATATGAGTAAGTCAAAAACTGTGCTTTTTTCAAAAAAAAAAAAAAAAAAGAACTTTCAACAATAAGTAAGATGTTTCATTATCATATAGCATGAGGAAAGTACATATTTATTCTTACATGTCAATGTGCATGTGAAGTCATAAATGTCACAAAACCGTGTAACATGAGGAAATGCCTCTCTATGCCTGTATGTCAAGTATGCTTGTGAGATGCAATGTGTCACAATGATGAACTCATGTACTCACAGTCTCAGAGTACTCAATATTGTCTCACACTCCCTCTTATCACGCTCAATCATGCAACACACTAAGTCACTCAGCACTGTACAGGGCAGATCCAGCCCAAACGCTAATAAATATTGTTGCGGCGTGTAACCCGATTCCATCGTGAATCAATAGAAATTGCGCTCACTGTGGGTGTGCAGATTTTGGAGGGGCAGATCCAACCCAAGCTCTATAATAATCCAATCATGGCATGAATCAATAAAGCTTGTTGCGATGTGCAGTCCGATCCCATAAATATTACTCAGAAACAGGCCTTCGACCTCACTCAGTCAGCAATCTCTCTAGTCTCTCGGGTTCACCACACCTATGCTAAGCAACCCAATCAATGATACATGATGTGACAATGTATGATAACAGAGACTGCGATATGATATGCAATGATGAATGCGACTAAATACATAACTGCAGTTAAGCAAATAACTCAACAGCAAAGAACGACCGTTGTGGGTCCCAATAGCACCATCACATAGCCTAAACATGATTTTAAACATAAATCACAAGTAAAGTGCTTTAACACATAGGATACAATAATAATATTTAGATAAGTTAGCTACACAATTTCACGAAATTAACTGAATCACAATTACTACGGTGCACGCCCACTAAGGCTGTATAGTGGTTTGTGCCTGGGCCTAAATGGGCCGGGCCAAACGGTCCCGAGCTTAGCGGTCCTGGAGGGTGGAACCGACCCACGGTGGGCCCGTAGGTGGGCCTAAACGGGCCTAAGTGTTCCGGGATATTTTTTTAATTTTTTTTATCTAAGGCAATTTCTTGTAAATTATATTATATAATTGTGACTTAAATCTTGTAATTCAAATTTAACCACAAAAAAATTGTAAAGAAATATTCAAGGGAATGCCTTATAATTTTTATTATTAAGACATTAAAAAAAAATGACAATATCTTTCTTAGTCTTCCTCCCCCCAATGGAATGAGCACAACAAGGTGCTAATACCACCATTAAAAGGAAAAAAAACTAATGAAGATGTGCCAAAATACAAGTTACATATTAGTCTACATATTATCTCTAACAAATTTCATAAATCCTTCAAGGTTCGGAAGAATTTTCGTTGGTGGTGGCGGAAAAGAAGCTTGTTCATCACCGCTTCCCGGCGAAGCAGCATCCTCCGCAAGTTCCGCTAGCATTTCTTCGTAAGCTTCGTCTTTCTCTGGTTGTGATTCAGCAAGTCCAAAGTTTCTTCTTTCCGAACGGATCCAATCTCTGAAGAGTACTAATTTTTTCAAGCTCTCCCACATAGATGCTCTATGATCACCGATTTGAAGTCTCGCTTGATTGAAAGCGCTCTCCGATGCCACTGTTGAAACTTTAATACTTAAAATATCTCGAGTCATCCTTGAAAGAACCCGATAGTGTTTTTCTTTGTTCTTCCACCATTCCAAAACATTAAAGGAGCCGTCGGAATTCTCTGATTCAAGTCCCTGCGGAAAATAAATTGAAGTTCATTTAGTTGTGAAAATAAATCCTAATTTCATGGTAGGATTTAACATGGCAACAACACCATAAATAGGGGGGATAGGGAAAAAAATATTTTTTTAAACTTATCTTTCATAGATTCAATAGCAAGTTGATAAATTACCCCACCCTCTGAAAACTGATAAACAAATTTGCAAGTTCTGCAATATAAACTAAACAGTTAGAAATAGTAGGATAATATTGCCCAGATAATTCATTTGTAGCAACATGAAATTGTTCTAAGAATTATACAAGAATTTTAACATTAGTCTAATCCTGATTTGTAAGGTGCTCATCATCATCACCACCAACACGAGCATTAAACGTTGCGTTTATTGAGTTTCTATATTCATATGCAACAACTAAACTTTCATACATGTTGTTCCATCTAGTCGGACAAGGTTTAAGAACCTCTCTTTCTCTAAGGCCAAATTTATCACATTTTTAAAAATATTCTCTAAGTCTACTTCTACGGTTTGAATAAAAAAGCCAATTAAGAGCCATTTTAACCGTCTCAATTTCAACATTTAAAATTTTCATACAATCACCGATGATTAAATGGTAAATATGACAAATACATCTAACATGGAAAATATTACTAAATGCAGGATTTAGTATAGTTGTAAGAAAGCCTATAGCATTAGTGTTACTAGAAGCATTATCCATTGAAACTGACATTATTTTATCTCTAATACAAAAATATCTACAAATATATGCAACTGTGTTAGCAATAAACTTACATGTGTGACGTGAATTAATTATTCTATAAGCAATAATGTACTTTTGCATTAGCCATTCCTCATCAATGTCCAATGAGTGGTAACATTAAGATAATCACAGTCATTACCACTTCTACCAATATAAGTAGTAATAGCAACGCGATAATTTATATGAGTAAATAAATAGCGCAAATATTGTTCATATTCATGTTTATATTTATAAATATCTTTCTTTACGGTTGTGCGGGACCATCCTTTATAAGTAGGATTAAAAACTTTCTAATATAATGCACAAAGTGAGGGTTAGAAGGAAAACTCTACGGTAAGCACATAACAGTTATCATTTTTGCAAATTCTTCATGATCTTTATTTGGATCGTAATATAAAATGCCACCGGTAACAGTGTTAATTCCCGGTTGAACTAGATTTGACCCGGTACTAGGGTTAACCTGAGTACCTACACTTGTCCCCTCTTGCGCAGCTTTCATTTGAAGAAATTTAGCTTTATCTCTAGGGTGTGTCTTTATGTATCTTGTCAAACTACCCGTACCACTACGGTCTCCAGTAAATTTATGAGCCATCAAAGTCCCACAAGTTTTACACTTAGCCTTATTTTGATCTCTCAGTTGAATAAAAAAGTGCCAAACAAGAGATGTTTCGCACCGTCTAGAAGGTTGTCTATTAAAAGTAGGGGTGACTACAAGAAGGTCAGGTGGGGCATCATTTGAATTATTATTAGCTGGGTTAACTTCAACAACATGACTAGTAGGTGTATCATCTAAATCCGACGGTTGTGTTTCATCTATATCATCATTTTCCTCATCATTTTCATTGATAGTTGGATTACCATAAAGAGCATTCATGTATTCATCATTTAATTGTTGACCTGGTGAAATATCATGGTAAAATTGACTACCGGTAAATTAAAAACAAGGGTTATCACTATCAAGAATAACAGGTGGAGGAGGACGGGTAACAGGTTTGGGTCGGGGAGTCGGGGGAGGAGGAGTAGCTTGGCTACTAGATTCACCAATTTTAGATTTTTTCTTACCACCAAATATTTTTTTCAAAGAAATATTCATATTAATTATAATTATACAAACTAAAACAAACAAAACTATAATATTAAAACTTAAGAGTTGGAACGAGTTTACCGAATTGGCGAACAACTTCTTGAAAATTGTATATCGTTGAAGAGTTGAAGACTTCAATTCACCAACTTTATAATTTTTCACAAAATGCAATAATAAAGTAAGCAATTATAGAAGAAAATTAGAGAGAGATTGATGATTTTGTGAGTAAAAATAAAAGAATGAGGGGGTATTTATAGTTGAGAATAGGGAAAAAATATAATTATAAAAAGTTTGGGGTTAAAACAAAATCTGGGGGGCAAATGGCTATTTTTGAAAGTGCCAAACGGCTAAATTGGCAGGCCAACGGCTAGTTTTTTAACTTTCAACTGTTTGTCAATTTTTTAATTTTTTGAAAAATAGTCGTTGGGCGTGGTTGAACCGGTTCAGGCCCGCCAGCTGGTCCCGGGCTCGCGGTCTCTCCATGCTGGACCAGCCCACAGTGGGCTCCTAGGACCGCCTGGGCCTGCACCATATGGGCCAGCCCGTTTAGCCCAAAGCCCATGTGGGCTCGCGGGCTTGGTCCGGTCCCGGGCTGGGCACGGACCACAATACAGCCCGTCAACTCAACACCAATCACATAAGGCATAATTTGAGGGATTCATACCCTCAACACCAAGTTTAGAAGTGTTATTTACCTCGAACAAACCTAATCTAATACCGAGCAAGCCAAACGATACTCCAAAAATATCATCACGTACATACCGACCTTCGAACGACTCGAAACTAGCCAAAAGAAACTCAACTACATCAAATCAGAGGCAGACCCAGGATTTGAGCATGACGGAGGCACCATTTGTCTTAAAATGCAAAATTTTCAAAGGTAGGTCCGTCTTTTTCCTAAGGCTAACGGGTTCTGGTGACCCCCTTACCCTAAGGTAAGTCCTGCTCCGAAGGAAAAGCAAATTTTTTATACCAAATTACTTTGCTAAGTTAATATTTTCAAAAGAAAGAAAAAACATACTCAAATAAAATCAAGATTTTACTCAAAGAAACTTACTATTTCCGTTGAAGAAGAGTTTCAATCGAATAGCTGCTGCTGATTCAGACTGCTTATAAGTTTGGATTTGATGATTTAGATTTGTTACTAAACTTTGGCTTCTTCATTTGTGTGAACTTGTTTCTTTCTCCTGCAAACTTTGTGTTTTATGCATGGTTCATGGACTATACCCATTCTTATAATGGTAAACTAACTGTTGAAGGGTAATGACTTTATTTATCCTCTTTTGTAGGTGGAGCAACGGAAGAAATGGAAGATGGGGATAGTGAAGATCTAGACCTTACTTAAGAACTTTGAATTGTTGCCGATACTAGGAGTCTTTTGTCATCAACATTTGAAACTTTAACTTTTGAAGTGTTGAGCTGTAAAACTTATGTGATTGAGTTAAAACATTTTGCTATTATGGTTATTATTTACTTATTGGACAATATAGATTATGAAGTGTTTTATCTTTTTATTTATATAATTTCCCGATTATTACAAATATTTACATATGTAAATGTCATTTACAACCAGGGCAATAATGTCAATTAAAGTGTTACAATAGCCTAATAGAACCGTTGCAATAAGCACAATTGTCGTTGCCATAGACGATCTAAATTGTTTCAATAAGTCTTGCAAACCGTTTCAACAAGTGTGACAAACTGATGCAATGGCAATTCAAATCGATGCAATAGAAATAAAACCGTTACAGTTGCGTAATGAAACAGTTAGAATATCTGTATAAACGTTACAATAGCTTACATAACCGTTGCAATAAATTATATGGTAACAGTTTTCAACCATTGTAACAAATAATATGGTAACAGTTTACAACCCTTGCATTAAACTCTATGGTAACAGTTTAAACAGTTGTAGTTGAAATGAATACTCGTTGCTTCAGACATAGGAAAAATCGTTGCGATAGCTGGCCTTATAGAAATGGTGTAGTCAATCGTCGCAAGAACCGTTGCTCTAGATCTATTGGCACGCGAGCGGATGTAACGGTCACTAAACAGTACCAATACATCTATGGCAACCTATCATTTGCAACGGTTTTCCCGCCGTTACCGTAGGCCCATTTTCCAGTAGTGCCACACTTACAATTATTTACAACCTGGCTCAGAACATTTTCAGATGACTTGTTTAGTCGTATAACAAATGTGTTGTTAGCTCTAGTCCGACATTATCCAGGTTAGCCCCGGCAAAGTTTTATGGTGATGACGATGAATCCCTTTTGAGCTTGATGGCTGGAAAACCTTCTGCATTCAGAGTGGCACTCAGCTAAGATTTTGGGAGCAGTTACTTTATTTTGGTAGTTCTATTTTTACCAAATTTATGTTATCATATGCAGTAATATTTTCTTCTGTCAAATCGAAATACCTTGTCGTACTGGCAAAAATAGAAAGAAAGTTGGCATACAATGAAAATTCCCTCGTTAATTTTGGCCAGTCGTCAACCGCATTACCCTCTAAAGAGGAAGAATTGCCTGCAGATCAACACAAAAATTGGTTATAGTGGGAGTGTTTCCTGGAGCATACTCCGGATTGTATCATCTGTATTTTGGCAACGTTATTTAGATTGGCAAAGATTTGTAAGGTTCGCTTTAATAGCTTCATCAACCCTGGTATGTAATGCATTCATCGTTTGATTGTAATTTTAATGATTGTCTAAAGTCCACTAAAATTATGACGGTACAAAAAATTGTAAGTTATGTTTAAAGGAGTGTCTTATATAGAGTTCTTGATTTATATTTCAATAAAATTAATCACTCCCAATTGGTCTTAATGAAATGAAGACTTATTTTTGTCAAATAAACCGATCCAGCTTCCACTTTTGGATCATTTGAAATAATTGTTTGAGTGTTCTACTTTACAGGATTATGGAACATTATAAAAGAGATAAAGATTCGTATTTTTCGTGTAGTTCAATATTTTGGAGAAACAACCAGTAAGTTAGTTTTGTTATGTTTAAAATCCAAAATAGCCTATATTGAGGAGTAATTTCTTCATTATTAGCACAAAAAGAAATTGTGAAAATCTTTTGAACGAGATATATCTCGACAGATTTTAGATAACAAATTTCAAAGTTTACGGCCACACAATGCTATGGCTTTAATAGATGGGAAGAGATCACTTAACTTTTTCGTCACGTAACTTGAACTTGTTCGCTTGTAAAATAGTTGAAAAAATTCTTATCGGCTTGATTAAAATAGTTATGCCTACACCCTTGTAGGTACTCACAAACAAAACAAGGGATAAAATACACAGTGGACCACTTTTTAAAAAATATTTAAGTAAATAACACTACTCTTTGTTTATTCCATAAATAGCAGATTCTTTTATGTTAATGCCAGATAGAAATTATGCACATAATTAATGAGAAGCCAAAATGCACAAATTGTGGGGTATTTGTCTTTTCACACTCTCTCTCCTATTTTAAATTAGAGATTCATAGCCTGTGTGGTCAAGTTTCTAAAATCAGCTTATTTTGAGAAGTGTTTTTCTCAAAAGTACTTTTAGAAAAAGTGTTTTCGGTGAGAAGCAGTTTGTGTTTGACTAATTAATTTGAAAAGCACTTTTGAGCAGTAATTAGTGTTTGGCCAAACAGGCTATCAGTTATGTTCTCATATTTTTCATTACATTTCTTATTGTTACACTCACTTAATCATCATGAAACTAATACTACATATCCAATTATTCATTATACATATATTTGGTAGAACTTTTTAGAGGAATTATGTTTATACTATTGTATTAATATAGGGAAAAGGTAATATACATGGTATAACTCAATTACATTATATTTTTATTGAAATATAATATTATATATTCATGGGATAATTCATTTTTAGTGCTATACTAATGTATTAATATACATAGTATAACTCAATATATGTTATTATGGATTAAGGTAATATATTAGCATATATCTGGTATAATTTATATATATATATATATATATAGAAATGCCATGTATATAAATATTAACGTAAGAATATACCTTTTGTGATCTTTTTAAGAATATATCATTTTAATGAGAAATACAATGTATACCAATGGTAATAATATACTTTTAATATTTTTAATAAGAAAGTACTCCCTGGAATAATCATGATATAAAGTTACATGGTTTATAATGTATATACCTCAAATATACATTACATTTTCTTGAAACATATGTATTTTATTTTTTCAAAATATAAAGATGTATATTTTCTCTAGAGCTTATGTTGTATAAAAAGGTACATGTACTTTTTCTTTTCAAGGAAATAGATCCATGTATGGAAAGTAGAAATCTGTTATGGAATGAATTACAACAACAACAACAATTACTACTATTCAGTATAATCCCACTAAGTGAGGTCAGGGGAGGATTGGATGTACGCAGCCTTACCCCTACCCTAGAATAGTAGAGGGAATGTTTCCGATTGACCCTCGGCTAAAGAAGGTGAAGGGAGCCCTGATAGCAAGACAAAAAGTAAGAAACTAAATCGGAGATAACAACAAAGAATATGAAAGGAGTTTCGATAATATGTAATAGCAAGATAGTATATTTAGACAAATAAGTCCAAGGCAGCATACGAGAATATGACGAAGTACTGCTAGCAAACTATACGGAATTACCGAAGGTAAGTAGTAACAGAACAAGACACGCGGCTATAGCAAACTAGGGAAAAAAGGGAACCATACTAGCACTAATATTATATCTAACTAGGGAAGACAAAGAGAAACGTACGACTACCTACTAACCTTCCACCCTAATCTTACACCTCCACACCCTTCTATCTAGGGTCATGTCCTCGATCAACTCAAGTTGCGCCTGATCACTTTATCCCAAGACTTCTTAGGTCTATATCTACCCCTCCTCTCACCTCCCAAGTTCCAGCAAAAAATAGGAAAACATATTACCATTTAAATATGTAGGGATTTGTTTCAAGAGAAATGTAGGAAAAAATGTTACAAAGTACTAAGAGCATTTTCATTAAGGAAATAAATGTATTGGGTGCGTGATTATAGGTACATGGTTTAATGATGTCTGTTAGGAAAATAATTATTTAGTTACCATGTGTGTAAAATAACTATTGCTGCTATGTTTCTGAAATTTTTTCTTAAATTTTGCCTATTTAAGCATAGTCTGCTTTCAGCCTTTTTAGGCAATAAGATGACAAATGCAAATATGCAATGTAAATTATTTTCTCTCCAGTCTAGAAGCAATGTGGCAGAAGATTGATCTACCTTGGATAAACTAAAATCATGTGAATCAAGATATGCAGAAAGAATGTCTAATATATTAATAACCAATGTTCTTTCCTCCAATTACAGATAAATAGACTTAAATATGTAATTTCTACACAGGATGTGTAATGTTCATGAAGTATTACCATGCAAACAAAATTTCCTACACAGTAATCTTTGCTGCACTGCTACAAATTTTCAACTCTGAGGACAAACTTCACCTTTTACCAACGGAAGGCATGAGCATCCTCTAACCAAAACTTTGAAATAAGAAAAGGAAAGAGAAGAAAAGATAAATTTCTCTGTGTTGAAGAAGGGGTAACAAGATATGCAGAAAATATTGCTAATCAACAGCAGTTTTGCTTTTACGCGCAGTAATTGGTTTGGGAAGGCTATCAAAGATTGGTTTGGTAATTGCTGCAGCAGAAATTGCCTGAAAATCTGGCGTCAAATTCCATTTCGTTGTTGTCCACAGGGAAGATAATGTGCCACTACTATCTGAATCCTGCAAACTCGATGTACTCGATGATTTCCTAACACTTGTAATTTCATTCAGTAAAGAATCATTCAATCCGATAGGGATAGGATTTATTGAACTTGCTTCAGTATCTGGTCCAGAGAGAGTTCGACTAGCTGACTTAGGTCGCAAAGCCAAACCTTTCCCAGCAAAAAACCCGCTGCCACTGTTATTATCTTTCTTCAACAGTACTTCTGGGGTGCGGGAACTGAAATCAGCCTCAGATTTTTGACGCCTTCTTGATAATTTCTCGAACCATCTATCCGAGCCATTTCCTGTGCTATCTTGTGACAAATGATTGCCCAGAACTCCATTCTCTGACATATCATTAGCTACACTTTTACATTTTCTATGAAGACCGAGTGGTGGATTAGAATGAGGAGTTGACTTGACAAACGGTCCATCTTCTAAATAATGTGATACTCCTTTCCGATAGACAGCCATTTCAAAACCTTCAGAATGTGAAACTCTTGGCTGGAAGGAAGACTTTAATTTTAGGGAGTGAAATGAACCAAACAAATCAGGGTATCGATTGCTCAAAGGAGTCTTCTCAGAGCAGCTTGGTCTGTCAAGAAACCAATCACAGTTACCACGCAGCTCTGCAGATTGTTAGCAAAAAATATAAAACCACCAATGAACTACTACACCTTACCACAAGTACTAAAGACGGTACTCAAGAAGCCACCGAGACAGAGCTGACTGAGTTGCATAAATAGTCTCATAGATACTTAACATGGACATCATATCACCTTAAAAGATTTAAGCACTTATGAACATTGTTCTGTAGAAACTAGTGATTTTGAGAAATAATATGAGCTTAAAGATGAGTTATCCTCTTATTTTCTCTAATCGACAATAGTGTAGAACCGTACAACATCTCATTGCCTGGAAGGCTTTACCAATATCATTTCTAATTCTCAAGAAAAAGCAATCCAGTATATGTACCTGAAAACATAAAGAACAGGTTTGCTGCATCTCCATGAGACCCTAATTCCATCCATAATATGTTCTTGAGGGAATACTTGTAGATAATTGTTTGCTTAAACATTGAATACTATATGGAGTCAAGGCCAGAACCAACTAAATATCAACTTTCTAGTTTCTATGCAAACACTTAGATGCCACAAGAAATTCCGTCGTAGACAATCTTTTCTTGTTTTGTTTTTCAATAAAGATCTTTTGGACAATGCAAGCTCATCTTCTTTTTTATTTTTTTGAGAAGGACAGGCTTATCAATCTTAATACATTGAAAAAAAGAAGTGAAAGTAATGCTTTACTCCTTCAGAAACTGAGGGCATTCCCCTAGATATGAGCTTTTTAAAGTCATCAGATAGGAAATAGTTCTATAAGTTAGTCCGAGAATCGAGATAAAGTGCACAAATGCAACCATACAATAAGCTCTATTTTCTGATGGAGTTGAATGCAGCTCTAAACAGCGCGACATAGAGAACCTTATATGGCTTTCATGTCCATAAGAATAACAGACGAAACAAGCAACACAAATTTTGTGATAGACTGATAGGTTATGAGTCGTCACGTGCAAACAAGCAATTAAAATATTCCTTCTATCCAAGTCTATGTGACACTCTTTCATTTTAGTCAGTCCCAAAAAGAATGACACACTTTTGTATTTAGTAACAATTTAACTTTAAACTTCCCATTTTACCCTTAATGTGATTAAAAGTTCTATGGCTTGTTTTAGACCACAACTTTAAAAATAAAGTTCATTCGTTCTTAAACTCCATGTCCAGTCAAACACCATCACATAAATTAGGACGTCAGGAGTACATCTAAAATAGAAAATGAAAAAGACAAATCAGTAACTTTATCCTCGTATTAGTGCAAGTAGTTCATTTACGATGACGATTTTTTTATCAATCACTAGAGCAAATGTTGTTGGGAAAGAGACACTGGTATGAGATTCTAAAGAAAAGTTATAATACCCTAGGGTGTCTTGACCATTTGACATTATTGGTGATGGTGGATGTCTCCCATGTAATGGTATTTGAAGTGTCTTTAGAGCAAACATCTGGAGATCCGAAACCAGCCCATTCAACCTCTTAATATCAGCTACCTGTCACATTAAAGACCATTGTACACCATGTTAAAGCCTTCATTTATACTTTATAGGTACAAAATGATAACGGTATGCTTTGCGTTCCAATCAAAATAAAGCAAACTCAAGTTCACAATTACATAAACTACTTGCTTTAGCAAGTCACCTAACGGAATAAGTTGAAAATTTCTAGAACTAGTGGTACTATTTGTCCTCTCGCATTTGGTCTCAAAATGTTCATAAAGATCAGCTGGCATTTTCAGAAAACTTGCAAGTGTGCAAAAAAATATGTACAGATTATAGGCAAAAGAGATCTTGTACAGTTGTACAAAGTAATTCTATAACAATAACTAATGATAAGCTTAAGCCTTTAAGCGGCAGTGGCTCAGTCACAGCTCCAAAATCCAGTGCACTGACAGTAGAGTTGAGAGACATGCCAAAACGAGCTATGCCGCTACATATCTACAAGGCTACAACCACTAAAGGATCCACCAGAATTTCATGCTATAGTTAGGCTTCTCACCAGCAAAAACTACTACAGCTGCAACTTTTATGCCCTCATTCCTTCCATCAGTTAGGGGCTCGTGGGCAACCAACTAAAACACACATCTACAACCACTATCGGATCCGCCAGCTATGTTGCGCGGGCTCTCCAAAATGATGCCGCACCCGTGTCGGATCCTCCAAAAAATGCACTATTTTTGGAGGATCCAACACGCACCCGGCAATATTTTCGGAGAGTCCGAGCAACATATTCCGCCAGTAGTTAGGCTTGTCACCAGCAAAAACTACTAGAGCTGCTGGCTCTTCTTCCTTCCATCACTTAGGGATTCGCGAACAACACAGCAAAATCAAACCACTTCTAGACCTATTCCTCTCCTTTTGGACTTAACCACAGGGAAATAACACACAATCTCTAACCTTTAGCGCCTACCTGGTCAGTTTTTACTATTGCATCGTTCATAGAAAACCTTTTTTTAATATGTAAACCTCATCCCCACCAAACCTCCTTTATCGGCGTTAAACAGTGACTTACTCGAACCAACAACCACATTTAATTTTTTAGTGACAATGCATCAAATTTGTTCATTCAAAATGCCCCAATTCTTCATTCTTTCTATGATCAAACAAAAGTAAAAACTCAGTATGCATGAATCAAAATCTCATAAATACAGAAAATTGAAGACAACTAAGGTCAGTCGCAAACAAGTCCCAAACAAGTTGGGGTTGACTATATGAATCATCACTGACCAACGTTACTCCATTTGAACTACAATACAAATAAACACACATATAATTCAATATTAAAAAAAGACCAATATTTTTATCAGTATTAAGCAATTACAAATAAAAATACAGAAAATTAAATATTTAAAAAGAAAAAAAGCAAAAATTACCTCAACACCATATTTGATTGCTACACCAGGAAGTGTGTCAAATTTTGAAACTTGGTGTTCAATATAATTCGATCCTCCTTCACCGACAATACAACCACCGCTTCCACCACCAGCATGCGGTGGAGATGATGACCTCATCATGGCGGAGAAATCTCTACCGCCAAAAAAAATAGAGGAAAAAAAAAAGAAATTAAAAAGAACCTAATCCAGTTTCAATCTACATATTGTGTATATCATGCTTCACTAAATAACAATAAAGATTGAGTCATTATTATCAGCCCAAATGAAAAAAATTTAAAAAAAGAAGAACCTAACCCAGTTTCAATCTACACATTTTGATCAATTAAACACGTCAAAAAATTAGAATTATGTGTATATAATGCTGCTTTTAATATCAATAAAGATCGTATCTTTATTACCAGCTAAAAAAAACACAAAAATATTAAAAGAATCTATCCCAGCTTCAGTTACACATTTTGATCAATGCCCATCTCTACAAGAAAAATTAAATTTTGATCGGCAGATAAGGAAGAAATGGAAATGAATATAAGAGATGATAACTGTAAGATTTAAAATAAAAAGGCTACTCAGATCTGCCGATTTTATTTTTAAATATTTTTTAGTTCCTTTTTTTCTGGGGAAGAAAAATGTGAGAGATTGAATGAAAGATGAAGGTGACGGTGATGATAGGGGAATTATGACAAATTCCACTTTTTGCAGAATCCTTTGTTTTCCTTTGACTTTAACCACCTTTTTATATCTTCTGAAAATGAGGTAAAAATTTGTCTTTTACACAAAAATGTACAATTACTAAACTTTTCATAATTAATTAACGGTTTTGTGAAGCTTCTAAAATTAATTTATTTTATTAAAAAAATTAATAATACTTTTCAAGGAAATAATTTTTGTGAATAAAAAATTTTCCGTTTATTTTTACTTGGCATATTTTGACTTTTTACGTCTCTTAAAAAATAATAAATAAAATACATAATTTACCATGATACTCATATTAGTTGATGCATATTTTATTGAATTTGAGAAAATGATTTGAAATGAATAATAAATATTGTGGGTATAACAGAAAAAAATAATTTATCTTCTTTTGATATGCTTGTAAAGTGACGAGTAAAAATAAAAATCTATTTTTAGTATACTTGCCAAGTAAAAGTGAACGAAGGGAGTAAATTAAATTTGACTAATTAGTTTAAAAATTATTTTTGAGCATTAATTAGTATTTGACCAAACTTTTAAGAAATATTTTTAAGTATATTTTTCTCAAGGTATTTATTTAACTTTTTTGAAGATAAACTATTTTTTTTTTACTTCTCAGAAACTGCTTCTGTTTCTACTCAACAATATTTTTTTTCCTTCTAAAAATTTGGCCAAATACTTTGACTTTTGGAGAAAAACTTTTGTGCCAAAAAAAGCTCGTCAGACAAGCTATAAGTAAAGTGATAAGAAAATTACTTAGTCAAAGTTAAACAAGAGAAAATATATTTATTGGTTCTTTTGTACGAATAAATATTTATGAAAATTAACGCATTTACTTAAGAAATTGACGTGACTTGGAAAATAAATTTATTATTATTTTGTAGTAAAGTGTAAGTTTCTAATAATTATAGGGATCTTTACGCAAATAGCCGACCATATTTGTAGTTTGCTTTTTCTAGCCATATACATAGATTATACATTAAATATACATAGTTATACACATATAATACATAAATTATACATTTATATTATATATCCACAGATTATTTTTAGTTTAATCTATTGGATGGACGGCTATTTGGATTAATTCTTCATAATTATTTATAATTAAACTAGTATGTATCAAAAATAATGTTTGGAAAATTGTTAAAAAAAGAAGTTATAATGCAGGTGCTTAAGTTTTCATTTCATATATTCAAAGAGCATGAAAATAAAAACAAGTTGATTTGTGAGGCATGAAAATAAAAATAAAAAAGGTTTTTCTTTTTTGGGTGTGTGTGTGTCGGTAGTGTATTTTTAACGTGTGAAATGTGTTGGTAGTTATTTATAACTATTTGATTTGTAATGGTCAAACACCCAACGTCGGCTGAAGGGTAAAGCAACCCAAGCAGTGGCTTTAGGCCCCTAAATTGGGGCCCTATTTTTCATTAATTGTAATTATATGAATTAATTTTTTATATACAAAATTAAAGTTTTGGCTTATTTTTTAAATTATATTACAGGTAAAAGATAAGAATCTTATAGATATACTTAATAAGATAACAAGACTTTATTTTTTTCCTAATGCATATATTCCTTATATATAGAATAAAGTATAACTATGACAATTGCATCCGAGGAAAGAAGTTTTTTCATATTAAAATTGACAAAATCTTGTATAGGATCAACAATGTCTTACGAGGAGCTAAATAGATCAGATTAGCAGTATTATTAGTTGAAAAGAATTATTAGAATAACTCGATTATAAAAAAATATAGGAAAATACACTTCAATCAAATAAAGAATTAAGGCCTCTCATCAAAATTTTGCTTTAGGACACCAACAATGCTGAGCCCGCCCCTGCAAACACCGTAAAACTATCTAGATGCATCTCCCATTGTGATAAGATTAGTTTTTCTTTTGTTACAAAATAACTTACTCCTTAAAAAAGTCTAGACGAGTAAAAAAGAAGATACCTTATTAGTTACTTTAACCAAAAATATTACTTGTTCTTAAAAATTCACACATTTTTCAAACCGACATAACTAGCTAGGTTGGTAGGGTATAGCTATCCTAATCTTGTACTTCTATTGAAGGACAAAGAAAAATGAAATCTATAAAATTGTGGTTGTAGTAAAATGGTCCTTAGACTTTTATAATATGAAATAGTTTTCTTTTGTGGTATGTGAAATTTAACCTCTCAATAATTTCATTTTTCTGCTAATTAACTGCTTGCAAATGTGTAATTTAATAGAGGATAACAAGGGATTCAAATGATTCTCACTTCTCAACGAGTTTATTTTTAATCAAATGCAATTAGAATAAAACAATTTTGTAATGAAAAAAGCCGGAAGAGTGGAGATGCGGGGTATCGATCCCCGTACCTCTCGCATGCTAAGCGAGCGCTCTACCATCTGAGCTACATCCCCATTTGTCAATAAATTTGTTAATAACTTTTAAATTATAAACCAAATACTTTCTTGGTTTAATTTAAAGGTGTTAACCGGGTGGGCCGGGCCGGGCTGGGTAGGGAAAATTAGGAACCGGACGGGTT